>JAMZAV010001020.1:0-237923 GCA_024449915.1 Sweltsa coloradensis
GACCCCCAAAAACCCCCCCCCGCTTTTTTTTTGATTTTAAACGAGGTTTTTTTTAAAAACCAAATTTAAAATAAAAAACCCAAAATCAAAAAGTTTTTTGGGTTAGGGTTTTTAAAAATTTCCCGGGGAAAAAAAAAAAAAACATTTGGATTGAAATTTCACTTAGAACAAAAATTATAAAAATTTCCTATTTTTTTTTTAAAGATCCCCTTTAAAGTTCTCCCAGTGAAATTTTTAGGGCCAAATTTTTAAATTTAACACATTTTAACCCCTTTTGGGGTCGAATCCACCCCCCGCCCCAAGTCATTTTAAACCCAAAAAGTCATTTGTTATCATCGTATTCCCCAACATTGATAAATTCCGGTAACACCGAGCTTGCCCCTACTCTCATTTTTGAATTTTGTGCAGGTCCCCCGTACGATTTTTAATCCCGTGTTTTGGGGCCCAAGCTTTTGGGTTTTCCCCTTCTTCCCACTAAGCCCCCCGTGTTTTGAACCAAAAAAACAAAAAATTAAAAATTAATATTAAAATAAAAATTTAATAAAAATTTAAAAAATAATAAAAATAATACATAAAAATAAAAAATAATAATAAATATAATAATAATAAAAAATTTAAAATAATAAAAAATAAAAATAATATAATAAATAATGATAATAATTTTTATTTTTTTTTTTTTTTATTTATTGAAGGGGAAAAAAATTAAAATTGGGAACAATTTTCCCAAAATCCCTTTCCTCCCACTAACCCCAAATGGTTTCCTCAGGGGGTTTTACATAATTATTAATGCTATTACACCCTCATTTGTAGCATCAGGCTTAATAAAAATGAAATAAAAAAAAAAAAACATTCAAACTTTTAAAAATGAATATACGGTGCTTACGAGGTACCCCCTTTTTTTACAAAAAAATAAATCCCTAAAAACCCTTTTTACAAAAATAAAAAAATTAGAATAAAAAAGTAAAAAAAATTAAAAATTTAAATAATATTTTTAAACCTCCCACACAGACGTTTTCCCAAAAAAAACATCTAGAAAATGGCCTGAAAATGATTTAAATCGAGCAGGGAAGGGAAAGGGTTTTGTTCAGGTAGTGCGTTTTTAAACCTATTCTTTTTAATGAAATTTTGCCCAAAAGGATAAAATTTAAAAGGCCCCGGAAATAAATTAAAAAAACTTTAGGTATAAGATTGTAAACAACGCTCACCATTTTTTGTTTTCGGGCATTGGAACAACTTTTTTCCCTTTCAAAACAATCTCTTTCCCCCTTATTAGGGTAAATATGGTTTTTTATGTTCATTTTAAAATAATATTTAAAAACCAAACCGATATTAAACATGGCTTTTAAAAAAAAAAGGGGCAGTAAAAAAGCCCCTCACAAAACGTCATCTTTTTCTTTGATGCTATTGGAAATTTACTTTTAGGGCAAACTTTTTTTAAAGTGTATTTTGAAATTTAAAAACCCCATCGTTTTTAAAATATGAAAAGAGGGGCCGCTTCCCCCCCCATGAACACCCGTAGAATAAAAATTTCGCAAATCCCAATATAAACTAACCCTTTAGCATATAAATCAGAAAAATACGGGTTTTTAGTTTATCAATTGATTGCCACGAGGAGTCCCCCGAACAAATTTAGCCCACGTGGGGTTTCCCAAACAAAAAACTCCCGATCAATGAATAAAACCCAAAATCCAATGGTTTGGGGACGGGATTAAATTTTGGGTTGCGCATTCCAGGGTGCGGTACGGGTATTTAAAAATTAGTATACACTTTCCCTTTCATAAAATATTAATTGAACGTCTCTTTCCTACTTGAATTTAAAGGCAGGGCATATTGAACAATTTTGGTTTTTTAAACGTTGTTACTATTTCCCCCGATCATGAGCCCCGCACTGTAGTTTCCCTAAAATCATTTTTTCATATTTTGTTTTTGCGACGTTTTAAATTCCTATGTTTTTGCATAGTAAAAGGTCGTCAGCATACATCTTAAAAACACTAACTAGATATTTATTAATGACTTTTTTTTTTCCACGTATATAATAAAAAATTTGGGCTTTTCCTAATTGGATCCTTGTTTTACCCCAAAATGACTTTTTTGTTTTACTATAATTTCCCTATTTTTCCCATATACTTTTTATTTTCTATTTAACGGGGACAAAAAAAAATTTAGAACTGAAACCTCGTATGCCAATGTCCTCTTAGCTTCCAAAATTTTACAAATGATTTTAAAGTGTCAAATGCTTTTGGAGAAGTCGACAAAAGTTGCAACTATATGCAAATTGTTATTTTTAAACTGGGTTTTTAATTAAATAAGAAATTTAGTAAAAAATCCTGTGTACATTTCCCTTTTTTAAAACCATGCTGAACTTCACTTATAATTTTCCAAAATTTAAAAAGGGAACTAAATTAAAAAATCCCGATTGTAACGCTCCATTTTTTTTTCAATAACAGATAGCAGTGCTATTTGGGGGGGTAAATTTTCCAAAAGATGTTTATTTTCCCTTTTTTGTATACGGTCTCACCCACAGATATCTTTTATTTTTCCCGGGACGAACCCCTCTTATCGATAGATTTATTAAAATTTTTATAACGGGGCTTAGTTCTTTTAAAAAGTTTTTTTTACGTCCACCGCTCTGGGTTCCGTCAAACCCGGCCCGTTTTATTTACATTGATAAACAGCAATTTGGTCCCTATATTCCGTTTTCAGGAGGCAGCCACAACGCTGCGTGGAGCCTCCGTCACAATGTGATTTTGAAAAAATTTAACCCCCAATTCATGGGGAATTTGGAAACCACCCCCAAACATTTTAAAATGTCCGCGAAACCCTTTTTTCGATGGGGCTCATGGGGTGGCATTTTGCTAAATTTTCTTGTTGATAACAGCGTCGAAATGATCTTTTGTTTTCCGTCCCGTTATTTTATTAATAGTTTTTTTACACTTCTTTTTTACCGTTTTCTGTTGTTTTTTGGAATCACGAACATAACTTTGTTTTTTTCAGCTAAAATCGGGTTGTTTCATAATTTCTGAAGGGACATATTTTTTCTATAAGTTTCCCCTTTCGAAAGGTCAACCCCCCTACTCTTTCCAACGTCTAAAAAGACCGGGGTCTTTGTCTAGTCACTGAAACAATTTTTTCTGTTTAAACCCTTGCCGCTGTACCCCCTTCTCTTTAATTTTTTTGTAAATCGTGACCCTTTTTATAACTGTTTCAAAATTTCCTTGCAACAACGCAAACATAAAAGTACTGACAAACATCAATTTCTAACAGGGGATGCCAATTAACAGATTTTTTAATTGCAAAATTAGTACTCTTTTATTCAACCCGTTTTTTAAATTTTCCCTTTTTTTCCTCACACATCCAATTTTTAAAACCTACCGACACAAGTACATGTAGTGATCAGTATTTTGTTTGTGAAAAAACCCCCGTTTAAAAATTTAACTTGATTTGGTTCTTACGTATGAAAGGTTTAAAACAACTACTCCAGATTATCTAAACAAAAGTTTTTCCCCCGTATGTCCGGGGTTTAAACATCTCAAAAGCATTTTTCTGCAAGCAAATTTCCTAGCTTTTTCACGTCCTTTTTTACAACTATCAAGGGTTTTTTATTTTACATCTCCCGTAATCCAACTATTTCCGTTTAGGTTGTTATTTAAAAAAATATTGTAAATCTAAAATAATTCATTTTTATCTTGTCTGGCGGTCCCGTAAAAGCAAAGCAAAAACAAAATTTTGTTTCCTTTTTAAAGCAAATATTACATTAATTTCCCTTTAAGTGTGAAAAATTTCAAAATATTTTTTGGGTTTACAAACTAGACTTAATAAACCCAAAAACAAAACCCCACCACTTTTCTAACTCAGAATTACATATAGTTTTTTGTACCCCTCAAAGACAAAAATTTTTCTTATTCACTTGCAAGCTTGTTTTTTATTTAAAAAACAAAAAAACAAAATTTTAATATTTCTTCCCCCGCAAAATAAAACCCTTAATTCATTCCCCTTTTTTGGAACAGATCTTTAAAAATTTTAAAGTGACCCCCACTAAGGGCCCCCCCTTTAGGTAAAACCCTTTAAAAGGTTTCTATTTTATACATTCCCATCACCGGAAAAGGGCAATGTCCGGTTTTCCCTGAACTACAGAAAGAACCAAACCAAAAAAAGTTTTTTTCGGCAACTTATCTAGATCCCTCTTGAGTTGATAACAAAATTTCCTGGCGCGTATCCCTTTGTCACGTCTAACCCAGAATTTTCATACGATTAAACCCAAAAAAACTTAAAAAACCGGGTTTTTTTTTCCCTTTTTTTTTTGTCTCCCACAGTAAGTTTTCCCATAGAAGGGTGCATTTAAAAATATTAAAAAATAATTAAAAAATAATTAAAATAATAAAAAAATAATAAAAAAATAAAAAATAATAATAATAAAAATAATTTTTTTTTTTTTTTTTTAAAAAATGAAAATATTACATGCAATTTTGTATTATAATACTTGACATCGTTGTCCACAAACCACTACGTGGCTTGTTTGGGGATTATGATTAGTTATATTATTATAAGGATCAACAGATTTAGTTGAATATTACATTAATTATACAAAAAAAGTTCATAGGAAAATTAAAACTTAAAAAAATAATTAAAACAACAGAATACTACTTTAAATATTTAAATTTGATTAAAGAATAGGCGTGAACATTTCCAACACCACAGAAAGCGCAACTGTACAACAAAAACCTTTTTTGAAATTAAAATTTTAAATTTAAAAAAAATGAATTAAAAGTTTAATAGTACCGGAACAAAGAAGTAAGTTTTAAGTTTTTTGGCCTACTAAAAAGTTGGGAAATTTTTCATCTCCCTTTGGGAATGATTAAAATAGCGGAAAGGAATATCAAGAGTTTTCTGTCCGTTTATTTACATATTTTTGAACATTGAAAGTTTGTTTTTTTGCACAATCTTGTAGTATAATATTAATAATAATATCAAAATTTAAAAATAAAATTAATAATAATAATAATAATAATAATAAAAATAATAATAATAAATAATAAAAATAATAATAATAATAATAATTTTTTTTTTTTTTTTTTTTTTTTTTTTTTTATTGGAAATAATTTAAATAAGATTTGTTCAGTAGGAAACGGTCCCCCCAAGCCACACAAGCGGCCCTTTGCTGTGGGGGTAAAAAACATTTACAATTAAAAAAACCCCGACTCCAGACTTTATAATAGTGATATAAATAAAAGGGAAAAAAAACAAAATACCTAGAACCAAAAAACATACAGAAAAATTGAACAAATAATAATACACTGAAAATGAAACTTAAAAATACTACGCATCCCACTTACATGCAATGTCTGTTTCATATAACAAAAAACACTTTTAACTCATTCTTTACCCTACTTATTTGATCTATACTTCGTAAATATTTGGGAATTTATTAAAAGTAAAAGGTACACTGTATTGCAAAGCTCTTTTCCCATACTTATTGTTGTAAGTTGGTATTTTTCAAATACTCTGCCTCCCTGGCGCGAGTATTTGCATTATGACTAACAATAGTTTTAAAACGAATTATCATAATAAAATTTAACTAATAATTTGTAAATAATAATAATAATAATAATAATAATATTTTTTTTATTATTTATTTTTATTAGCAATAAGGTTTTCTTACAGAATTAATAATTACAATTTTAGATTCGATTGCCCACAAAGCTTGATAAGCTTGTCTGTGGGTTATATTCTTATGACAATAATTATTACATACTATTAAGTTACATGCTAGATACGGAATGCAGATTCCATGGCTAATTCCTACATAATGTTTAACAATATAAATTATAAAGACTTATTAAACAATTCAAATTTGAATAACAAAACACAAAAATGAAATGAACAGTTACTCATACAAAAAGAGCTCGTGAAAAAAAGGAAACAAAAATAATGTAACAAATTCTACATTAAATTGGACAAAAGAAACTCTTTAACTCTTATCTTGACTTGGCTCAACCTATCCAATTCTTTTAATTTCGGCGGCAAGAGATTAAAACTCTGCGGCACACTAACCTGCAGAGATCGCTCACCATATTTATTTGCTGTCAAAGGAACTCTGTAGTCATTTGCGGCTTGCGCTCTTGTATATATGGTATGGTCAATTTTAATTTTGTGTTCATCATTATAATAAAATTTAGTTATTAACTTATATATATACATCACATTTACGGGAAGCAAATCAGATATTTTGAATAACTCGTTTGACGAACAATTATCTGTTATATCATTGGGTAGAATTGTTTTTAATATATTTTTCTGTAATAATAATAATAATAATAATAATAATAATAATAATAATAATAATAATAATAATAATTAACACAATTAACTGGTCGGGACATTTCGCCGCGTCGATTCTGCTTTTTATTGCGTTTGACGTTTCAGCCCAACTGTGTGGGCTATCCTCAGATAACAAGAAATAAAATTAAAAACTTACAAAAAATAATAAAAAAAAATTAAAAAAATAATATATTTTGTAAGTTTTTTAATTTTATTTCTTGTTTCTGAGGATAGCCCCACACCGTTGGGCTGAAACGTCAAACGCAATAAAAGCAGAATAGACGTGGCGAAATGTCCCGACCAGTTAATTGTGTTAATTATTTACCGGGCCGCGAAAGCCTTAAATTTGAAATAATAATAAAAAAATAATAATAATAATAATAATAATAATAATAATAATAATAATAATAATAAAAAAAATAAAAATAATAATTTTTTTTTTTTTTTTTTTTTTTTTAATTTATTGAAGCAAGAAACTAATTTGGAACAATATTCACATACATTTCCTCCCACTAAGCCAAATGGCTCATCAGTGGGTCACATAATTATTAATGTTAACACATCTCATTCGGAGCGTAAGGCTTAATACAATAAAATCAAAATCAAAAACATTCAAGCTATTAAATGAATATATGGTGCTTACATAGGTAATCAATTACAAAACATAAATACTTCAACCCTTTACAAAAACAATATTAAACATATACAACATATAAAACAATAATAATAATAATAATAATAATAATAAAGATTTTTCCATACAATTGCTTGTTTTATAGATAGAAACTTTTATTGATTTTGTTATCTCACTCATCTTTATTATTATTTTGTTAATTTGATTAATTTGTCTACAATACTATGTGTACTATACTTATGTTTTTACGCTGTTATAATGTAAACTTTTGTTGGGCTTGGGCCTCACCCCGCCTTGTGTATACCAGGACGAAAATGTACCTGAGATTGTTTGAACAATAAAGAACCACTATAATAATAATAATAATAATAATAATAATGATAATAAATAATAATAATAATTAAAAATAATAATAATAATAATAATATAATAATAATAATAATTTTTTTTTTTTTTTAAATTTATTGAAGCAAAAAACTAAATTGGAACAATATTCACATACATTTCCTCCCACTAAGCCAAATGGCTCATCAGTGGGTTACATAATTATTAATGCTATTACATCTCATTCGTAGCGTCAGGCTTAATACAATGAAAAAAAAAAAAAAACATTCAAACTATTAAATGAATTTACGGTGCTTACATAGGTAATCAATTACAAAACATAAATACTACAACACAGATTCGTTTTCAACAACATAAACATCTAGAAAATAGGACTGAAAATGACTTAAATCGAGCATGAAGGAAGGTTGTTCAGGTAGTGCGATTTTACTCTATTCTTTATTAATGAAATTTTGTCCAAGGATAAAATTTCAGCCGGCAATGAATTAAAAACTTTAGGTATAAGATAATGTAAACAACGATCACCATGTTTGTTTTGGGGCATTGGAACAACGAATTTTCCTTTACTAACAAGTCTCGTTCCCCTTTATTATGTAAATATGGTTTTTATTTTCATTATTAAATAATACTTTAAAACCAACCGATAATTAAACATGGCTTTTAACGGCAGTATAAAGCAACTCACAAAACGTCATCTTTTCTTTGATGCTATTGGTAATACTTTTAGGGCAAAACTATTTTTAATAGTGTATTTTGAATTTGAATCATCGCGTTTATTATATGAAAAGACGCGCTTCCCCATGAAAGCAACGCATATGACATAATAGATTCAGCTAATGCAATATAAACTAATCTTAGCATATCATCAGACAATACTGGTTTTAGTTTATACAATTGATATGCACACGAGCGGAGTTTCGAACAAATGTAATCCACGTGTGGCTTCCACGAAAACTCACGATCAATGAAAACACCCAAATACATATGGTATGCCACAGATTCAATTTGTTGTACGCATTCACAGGTGGTGTCGGTACAGTACAAATTATGTATACACTTTGCCTCATGAAATATTAATTGAACGTCATCATTTCTATTTGAATTTAAAGGCATGCATATGTGAACAATTTTGGTTTTTTCAACGTTGATTACTAGTTCCCGATCATGAGTCCAGCACTGTAGATTCCTAAAATCAGTGTTCATATTTTGTGTTGCGAAGCTTAAGTTCGTATGTATTGTTTAGTAGTACAAGTCGTCAGCATACATCATTAGTAAACACTTAACTAGATATTTATTAATGACGTTCACGTATATAATATAAAATTGTGGTCCTAATATGGATCCTTGTGGTACACCAGTAGTGACGTTTTTTGTTTTACTATAAATGTTCCCTATTTTTACCATAAACGTTCTATTTTCTAGGTAACTGCGGAACCAATTTAGAACTGTACCTCGTATGCCAATGACCTCTAAGCATTCCAAAAGTTTATTATGATTTATAGTGTCAAATGCTTTGGAGAAGTCGACATAAGTTGCAACTATATGCAAATTGCTATTTAAGCTGTTATTAATTAAATCAGAAAATTTTAGTAACAAATCCTGTGTACATTTCCCTTTTTGAAATCCATGCTGAACTTCACTTATAATTCCAAATTTAAATAGGTAACTAGTTAAACAATCTGATATGTAACGCTCCATTATTTTTTCAATAACAGATAGCAGTGCTATAGGCGGTAATTTGCAAACGATGTATGATCTCCTTTTTTGTATACAGGTCTCACGACAGATATCTTCATTTTTTCCGGTACGCAACCGTCTCTTATCGAAAGATTTATTAAATGTGTTATAACGGGGCTTAGTTCGTTACATAAGTTCTTTACGTCCTCCGCTCTGATTCCGTCGAAACCTGGCTGTTTATTTACATTGATATCAGCAATAATTCGTGTCACTATATGTACGTTTACAGGAGGCAGCCACAACGACTGCGTGGCAGCCACCGTCACAATGTGATGTGAACAAGTCACACCACATACATGACGAATTGAAGCCACCCCATCATTGAAACTGTCTGCGAACCTGTTTGCGATGGTCTCATGGGTGTGCGATTTAGCTAAATACTTGTTGATAACAGCGTCGACTGAATCTTTTGTTTTCCGTCCCGTTATTTGATTAAAAGTTTGCCACACTTCTTTTATACCGTTACTGTTGTTTATGGAATCACGAACATAACTTTGTTTTTTCAGCTAATATCTGCTTGTTTACATAATTTCTGAAAGCCACATATTCTTTTCTATAAGTTTCCTTCGATGGATGCAACCCACTACAATCTTTCCAACGTCTAAAAAGACGGTCTCTTTGTCTAGTCAGCTGAATCAAGTTGTCTGTAATCCATTGCCGCTGTACCCTCTTCTTTTTAATTTGTTTTGTAAACCGTGACTTATTATAACATGTTTCAAATTCCTTGCACAACGCAATATAAAAGTACTGAACAATCATCAATTTCTAACAGGCGATGCCAATTGACAGATTTTAAATTGCAAGATAGTACTCTTTCATTCATACCCGTTTTAATTTCCTTTATGTCCATCACACATCCAATATTAAATCCTACCGACACAAGTATCATGTAGTGATCAGATACTTTAGTTGTGAAAAAACCCCCGATTTAATATCAAGCTTAGATTTGGTTCTTACGTATGAATGGTCAATACAACTACTAGCCAGATTATCTAAACAAAATGTTTCCCTAGTAGGTCGGTTAATACATCTCAAAAAGCCATTTGCTGCAAGCAAATTTTCATAGCTTTGCACAGTCTTATTACAACTATCCCAAGGGTGTTTATGTTTACATCTCCTGTAATCCAACTATTTCCGTTTAGGTTGTTATTTAAAAACATATTGTAACTCTAATATAAATTCATTTTTATCATTGTCTGGCGGTCTGTAAATGCAAAGCAAATCAAATTGTGTTTCCTTTTTACGCAAACTATTACATATAATTCCTTCAAAGTGTGAAAATTTGCATAGAAATATTTTTGATACATAACTAGACTTAATAAACAATAACAAACCGCCACCACGTTTACTAACTCTAGAATTACATATAGTTTCGTACCCCTCAATGACAAAATTATTCTTAGTCACTTGCAAGCTTGTTTCACTTAACAAAAAAAATCAAATTCAATATTTCTCCCTGCAATATAACCATTAATTCATCCCAATGTTTCGTAACAGATCTAATATTTATGTGACCCCCACTAAGCCCATTCTTCAGGGTAAACCAATCAACAAGGTTGTCTATTTGTATACATTCTATCACCGGAAGGTCAATGTCCGATAAGTCCATGAACTACAGAACGAACCAAACCAAAACAAGTTATTCGGCTAACTTATCTAGATCCCTCTGTGAGTTGATAACAATTGCCTGGCGCGTATCTTCGTCACGTCTAACGAGAATTTTCATACGATTAAACCAAACAAACTTAAAACCGTTTTCTTTTGCTTTTAGTTTTGTCTCCCACAGTAAGTTCCGATAGAAGGGTGCATTAATAATAATAATAATAATAATAATAATAATAATAATAATAATAATAATAATAATAATAATAATAATAATAATTTTTTTTTTTTTTTTTTTATTAAAATAATAATATTACATGCAATTTTGTATTATAATACTTTGACATCGTTGTCCACAAAGCCACATACGTGGCTTGTCTGTGGATTATGATTAGTTATATTATTATACATGGATCAGACAGACTTAGTTGAATATTACATTATATTATACAAAAAAAGTTCATAGGATAAATTAAAACTTAAAAAAATAATTATAAAACAACGAGAATACTACTTTACAATATTGAAATTTGATATAACAGAATAGGCGTGAACATTCCAACACCACAGAAAGCGCAACTGTACAACAAAAATCAGTTTATGAATTAAATTATATTAAAATAAAATGAATTAAAAGTTAATCAGTATCCATGGAACAAAGTAAGTAAGTTTTAAGTTCTTTTTTGGCCTCACTAAACGATTGGAAATTTTTCATCTCCTCTGGTAATTGATTAAATATATGCGGAAAGGAATACTCAAGAGTTCTCTGTCCGTACTTATTGACATATTTTAGAACATTGAAGTTAGTTTTTAGCACAAATCTTGTAGTATAATATTAATAATAATTATCAAATTAATAATAATAATAATAATAATAATAATAATAATAATAATAATAATAATAATAATAATAATAATAATAATAATAATAATAATAATAATAATAATAATAATAATAATAATAATATTTTTTTTATTTATTTATTTTTTATTAGCAATAAAGTTTTCTTACAGAATTAATAATTACAATTTTATTCGATTGCCCACAAAGCTTTGATAAGCTTGTCTGTGGGTTATATTCTTATGACAATAATTATTACATACTATTAAGTTACATGCTAGATACGGAATGCAGATTCCATGGCTAATTCCTACATAATGTTTAACAATATAAATTATAAAGACTTATTAAACAATTCAAATTTGAATAACAAAACACAAAAATAAAATGAACAGTTACTCATACAAAAAGAGCTCGTGAAAAAAAGGAAACAAAAATAATGTAACAAATTCTACATTAAATTGGACAAAAGAAACTCTTTAACTCTTATCTTGACTTGGCTCAACCTATCCAATTCTTTTAATTTCGGCGGCAAGAGATTAAAACTCTGCGGCACACTAACCTGCAGAGATCGCTCACCATATTTATTTGCTGTCAAAGGAACTCTGTAGTCATTTGCGGCTTGCGCTCTTGTATATATGGTATGGTCAATTTTAATTTTGTGTTCATCATTACAATAAAATTTTAGTTATTAACTTATATATATACATCACATTTACGGGAAGCAAATCAGATATTTTGAATAACTCGTTTGACGAACAATTATCTGTTATATCATTGGGTAGAATTGTTTTTAATATATTTTTCTGTAATAATAATAATAATAATAATAATAATAATAATTAACACAATTAACTGGTCGGGACATTTCGCCGCGTCGATTCTGCTTTTATTGCGTTTGACGTTTCAGCCCAACTGTGTGGGCTATCCTCAGATAACAAGAAATAAAATTAAAAACTTACAAAAATATAATAAAAAAAAATTAAAAAAATAATATATTTTTGTAAGTTTTTAATTTTATTTCTTGTTTTCTGAGGATAGCCCACACAGTTGGGCTGAAACGTCAAACGCAATAAAAGCAGAATCGACGTGGCGAAATGTCCCGACCAGTTAATTGTGTTAATTATTTACCGGGCCGCGAAAGCCTTAAATTTGAAATAATAATAATAATAATAATAATAATAATAATAATAATAATAATAATAATAATAATAATAATAATAATAATAATAAAAATAAAAATAATAATTTTTTTTTTTTTTTTTTTTTTTTTTTTAATTTATTGAAGCAAGAAACTAATTTGGAACAATATTCACATACATTTCCTCCCACTAAGCCAAATGGCTCATCAGTGGGTCACATAATTATTAATGTTAACACATCTCATTCGGAGCGTAAGGCTTAATACAATAAAATCAAAATCAAAAACATTCAAGCTATTAAATGAATATATGGTGCTTACATAGGTAATCAATTACAAAACATAAATACTTCAACCCTTTACAAAAACAATATTAAATATATACAACATATAAAACAATAATAATAATAATAATAATAATAAAGATTTTTCCATACAATTGCTTGTTTTATAGATAGAAACTTTTATTGATTTTGTTATCTCACTCATCTTTATTATTATTTTGTTAATTTGATTAATTTGTCTACAATACTATGTGTACTATACTTATGTTTTTACGCTGTTATAATGTAAACTTTTGTTGGGCTTGGGCCTCACCCGCCTTGTGTATACCAGGACGAAAATGTACCTGAGATTGTTTGAACAATAAAGAACCACTATAATAATAATAATAATAATAATAATAATAATAATAATAATAATAATAATAATAATAATAATAATAATAATAATAATAATAATTTTTTTTTTTTTTTTAATTTATTGAAGCAAAAAACTAAATTGGAACAATATTCACATACATTTCCTCCCACTAAGCCAAATGGCTCATCAGTGGGTTACATAATTATTAATGCTATTACATCTCATTCGTAGCGTCAGGCTTAATACAATGAAAAAAAAAAAAAACATTCAAACTATTAAATGAATTTACGGTGCTTACATAGGTAATCAATTACAAAACATAAATACTACAACCCTTTACAAAAACATACAAAAATAGAATAAACAAGAATCACTAATTGTAAATTAATAATATCTTTACCTACCACACAGATTCGTTTTCAACAACATAAACATCTAGAAAATAGGACTGAAAATGACTTAAATCGAGCATGAAGGAAGGTTGTTCAGGTAGTGCGATTTTACTCTAGTCTTTATTAAAATTTCAGCCGGCAATGAATTAAAAACTTTAGGTATAAGATAATGTAAACAACGCTCACCATGTTTGTTTTCGGGCATTGGAACAACGAATTTTCCTTTACTAACAAGTCTCGTTCCCTTATTATGTAAATATGGTTTTTATGTTCATTATTAAAATAATACTTTAAAACCAACCGATAATTAAACATGGCTTTTAACGGCAGTATAAAGCAACTCACAAAAACGTCATCTTTTTCTTTGATGCTATTGGTAATACTTTTAGGGCAAACTATTTTTAATAGTGTATTTTGAATTTGAATCATCGCGTTTATTATATGAAAAGACGCGCTTCCCCATGAAAGCAACGCATATGACATAATAGATTCAGCTAATGCAATATAAACTAATCTTAGCATATCATCAGACAATACTGGTTTTAGTTTATACAATTGATATGCACACGAGCGGAGTTTCGAACAAATGTAATCCACGTGTGGCTTCCACGAAAACTCACGATCAATGAAAACACCCAAATACATATGGTATGCCACAGATTCAATTTGTTGTACGCATTCACAGGTGGTGTCGGTACAGTACAAATTATGTATACACTTTGCCTCATGAAATATTAATTGAACGTCATCATTTCTATTTGAATTTAAAGGCATGCATATGTGAACAATTTTGGTTTTTTCAACGTTGATTACTAGTTCCCGATCATGAGTCCAGCACTGTAGATTCCTAAAATCAGTGTTCATATTTTGTGTTGCGAAGCTTAAGTTCGTATGTATTGCTAGTAGTACAAGGTCGTCAGCATACATCATTAGTAAACACTTAACTAGATATTTATTAATGACGTTCACGTATATAATATAAAATTGTGGTCCTAATATGGATCCTTGTGGTACACCAGTAGTGACGTTTTTTGTTTTACTATAAATGTTCCCTATTTTTACCATAAACGTTCTATTTTCTAGGTAACTGCGGAACCAATTTAGAACTGTACCTCGTATGCCAATGACCTCTAAGCATTCCAAAAGTTTATTATGATTTATAGTGTCAAAGCTTGGAGAAGTCGACATAAGTTGCAACTAATGCAAATTGCTATTTAAGCTGTTATTAATTAAATCAGAAAATTTTAGTAACAAATCCTGTGTACATTTCCCTTTTTGAAATCCATGCTGAACTTCACTTATAATTCCAAATTTAAATAGGTAACTAGTTAAACAATCTGATATGTAACGCTCCATTATTTTTTCAATAACAGATAGCAGTGCTATAGGGCGGTAATTTGCAAACGATGTATGATCTCCCTTTTTTGTTTTACAGGTCTCACGACAGATATCTTCATTTTTTCCGGTACGCAACCGTCTCTTATCGAAAGATTTATTAAATGTGTTATAACGGGGCTTAGTTCGTTACATAAGTTCTTTACGTCCTCCGCTCTGATTCCGTCGAAACCTGGCTGTTTATTTACATTGATATCAGCAATAATTCGTGTCACTATATGTACGTTTACAGGAGGCAGCCACAACGACTGCGTGGCAGCCACCGTCACAATGTGATGTGAACAAGTCACACCACATACATGACGAATTGAAGCCACCCCATCATTGAAACTGTCTGCGAACCTGTTTGCGATGGTCTCATGGGTGTGCGATTTAGCTAAATACTTGTTGATAACAGCGTCGACTGAATCTTTTGTTTTCCGTCCCGTTATTTGATTAATAGTTTGCCACACTTCTTTTATACCGTTACTGTTGTTTATGGAATCACGAACATAACTTTGTTTTGCAGCTAATATCTGCTTGTTTACATAATTTCTGAAAGCCACATATTCTTTTCTATAAGTTTCTTCGATGGATGCAACCCACTACAATCTTTCCAACGTCTAAAAAAGACGGTCTCTTTGTCTAGTCAGCTGAATCAAGTTGTCTGTAATCCATTGCCGCTGTACCCTCTTCTTTTTAATTTGTTTTGTAAACCGTGACTTATTATAACATGTTTCAAATTCCTTGCACAACGCAATATAAAAGTACTGAACAATCATCAATTTCTAACAGGCGATGCCAATTGACAGATTTTAAATTGCAAGATAGTACTCTTTCATTCATACCCGTTTTAATTTCCTTTATGTCCATCACACATCCAATATTAAATCCTACCGACACAAGTATCATGTAGTGATCAGATACTTTAGTTGTGAAAACCGCCGATTTAATATCAAGCTTAGATTTGGTTCTTACGTAGGAATGGTCAATACAACTACTAGCCAGATTATCTAAACAAAATGCTTCCCTAGTAGGTCGGTTAAAGGGGCTAAAAACCCCAAAAATTATTTTTTACCACATGATCTATAGCACAATACTACACTTAAATGACCGTTTAAAAAATTATATCTTGTAACTGTGATTTAACACGAATTTTTGAATTTTTTTGATCCAGAAATTAGCGAAAATTGGTGTTTTGGGAAATTTCTTAAATCGGCTTTAACCTGCTTCTTTTTTGGTCCACATAGATACTAGAGCATAGTACCAATCTAAAATGCCCCTTTATAACATCGTGTCGTTCCGGACAGCCGCCGCCGCTACACATGCTGCAAGTTCCCACTCGTGCGCACTACAGACTGCACATAGCTCTAGGAGGCTTTGATCGTGTTGTTTCGACATCTTTGCCTGGATCGTGTCTTTACAAATTAATCCGACTTCCGTTCAAGACTTGCGATCGCGGCATTTATATATTTTTTATTTTTCATCCGTGTTTATTTTTCCGATAAAATGAGTGAGTATAACATTATTTTAAGTGATCTCGCTTTTGAGATGGAAGATGATATTAGACCAGGAGCCAGAACCTCTGGGAAAAAGTTTCGTTCAACCCACTTAACATCTCAAATCTGACTTGACCATGTGGTAGAGTACGAATCACACAACTTTGAATGACCTTTTGACACTGTTCGGCGGCCATTTTTCATGTTAACCACTAGAACAAAATTGGAGGTCTGATTGAAAACGTATTTTTTTAAATATTAATGAATTATGCACGGTGCAAATACTAAGTTATTGTTCACAAGATGAATTTAATGTAATCTGGACGATCAAATTCATTGAAAGTAATAAATAACAAACAAATGTAAAGTCATTATTCGTTTTCACAGTTGACAACAATGGTTTTATTTTATTGACCAATGAGCGATCTTCCCAATACCACTTTCATACATTCAGCTAAAATATTACTAAAGGCCTGTCGTCTGCACAGCACAGATAGGCCCTAGCCTACGTCGTCTGTTTTAATCTTGTTTCTGACTAATTTCTTTACTTGGTTGCTCTTCTGAGTTCTGGGCTTGACTAATTATTAATTAACAATATTTTAATGTTATGTAGGTCTAGCCTAAGTATTGATTAAATGAGTAGGTCTATCAATTGTCTTATATTGAAGTAAAGTAGGTCTTTGCCACGAAGTCATGCACTAATAGGGCCCGCGGGAAAAAACAGTCTAGTAAGCCAACCAATTAGGTAGGGCCTAGGTACTGTAACAATTCAGACCCTGTGTTGCCCGGATCAGGGATCTGGCTACAAAATTACATAGAAGTTTAACTAGCTCATACGTGAACACAATAATCCAAGAAAAATTAACCAAGTATAATTTAACTTTTTAATTAATCCTAAATAATTAAATAAAACTGATTTAATTATTTTCAGTACTGGACACTAAATTACCTGAATGTAAATCTGGTTCTCCCTCCTGTCCAATGGCTGGGAACTGCTTACTCACGCAGGCTTTCCTTTACTATCCACCGGCAATAATGCTCATGTTTTGTTTTATAGTTATTAGCTACAGGATAGTGATACAGGGAGATAATGGAATTATGATTACGTCATAAGTTTTAACATACTTAAGTTCAATATTGACAATTAATTATTACCAATACATAACCCTTGTCCTACCTATTGAGCTCAAATAACTATTTTAGGTTAGAAGAACCTAAGCATACCCCACCAAAATGAGAAGGTATACAATTAAACCAAATTACTTTAAAAATAAAAGATTAATTAATGATGCCTCATGGCATGTACATCACCTTCGGCCAACTATAATTGTCGATGCGAAGTAATCCAAATGTCGTAGGGGAGGACGATGATTATTGCTGTGGGATCAGAGGAATCCGACGGGTATACACGTCTGGGGCTATTGTCTTGTTGTATATCCAGCGGCTCCTTTAATGGTTGGGTGAACTACACAGTTTTTTAGATATTGAAATTATTCTGTCTATGGAACTGGTTTAACACTATAGATCTTGATGGATGTTCACTGAAGATTTGTACTATTATTTATCACTCGATGACAATGATCATTAAAAAGTGTTCGGCGATGAGGTGATTATTTACTGAAGATTATTAGGTGATATTATTTATCACTCGATGACAACTGATTAATGAAAAATGTTCGACGATGACGTAATTATTCACTGAAGATTATTATGTGATTGAGCGAGCGAAGCGAGCGTCTCCACTTGACTCTTATGGCTCGAATGTCTGTTTTTTTTCTTTCTGTTACTGCTTCGATACAGGTCGCACCGTTTCTCTGATCGACCTGAAATTTTGCACACATGTACATACCACCTAGGCGGGTTGCTGTATAGTTTTGTGGCAAAATCGTTCAAAAAGTTAAAAAGTTACATTAAAGTTAATCGAAAGTTTTTTTTTCAAACTAAACTGCGACAAAATCTGAGGTGGCCAAATCATTTAGAATGTCCGTCCGATCACGAATATGTTATTTTTATTTTGATCCGATAAGTAGTGTAGATGGAAATTACATTATAACAAAGTCCCGTTACCATGGCAACGGAAAGTCGCACAGCTTTTTTGGCTCATGATAGCGGTCAAACGGAGGCTCGGACAGAGTTGAAATTTTGACCATCCGCAAGTTTCGTTCCCGATTGAATGCCATTAGTTTTGTGGCAAAATCGTTCAAAAAGTTATAAAGTTACATTAAAGTTAATCTAAAGTTTTTTTTTAAACTAAACGGCGACAAAATCTGAGGTAGCCAAATCATTTAGAATGTCCGTCCGGTCACGAATATGTTAATTTTATTTTGATCCGATAATTAGTGTAGATAGCAATTACATTTTAACAAAAGTAACGTTACCATGGCAACGAAAAGTCGCACAAGAATTCTGGTCACTATGTACTGCCACCTAGAAGAAATCAAGAGTAAAATAGTTTTCCCAAAGAAATGATGTCAAGGTCCTCTAGATGGCGGTGGATTTTATCCATTCTCTCCTATTTTACAAATTTTCAGCTAAATCGGTCAAGACCTAAAAGACTTATTGGTATGTAACATTATGGGAATGTCGTACTCGGGTCGTGTTGCACGTACCGGTGTTAGCTCAACAACGCGTCCAACTGAGCGTTTTCCTAGTATTATTTATCACTCGATGATAACTGATTAATGAAAAATGTTCGACGATGACGTAATTATTCACTGAAGATTATTATGTGATATTATTTATCACTCGATGATAACTGATTAATGAAAAATGTTCGACGATGACGTAATTATTCACTGAAGATTATTATGTGATATTATTTATCACTCGATGATAACTGATTTATTATTATTATTTATTATTTATTTATTATTTATTTAACGTCTATCCTATTCAGTTATAAAAACTGATTTACAAAGGAGGACAACTAAATAAATCTAATTACATAGATGCAGAAACAACAATAAATTACATTTTCGTAAATATTTGAAATAGTAGCATTACAACAACAATGCATTTAACACAAGAATTTTGGTAAATAGTAATTAATAAATGTAACAACCTGTTTTTGCTTTTATTCATCTTATTACATTTTAACTCTTTCAATGGCATTAAATCATCGGCCTACTGTATGGCCTATTCTAGTTCTACTTTAAGTTGGATTAATTAGTAGACTTGTTTTAGCTTATAATGGATCAGTAGGCCGAAATCTATAGAGTGCACACATTTAAGTACCGGTACCTAAAATAACTACTACCGGTACTATTGTTGTTGCTTTCAGTTATCTCATTACCTACATTGTGCATCTTTGATTGATAACTGCCCACGCTCAAATTTACTACTGAGATTAATGAAAAATGTTCGACGATGACGTAATTATTCACTGAAGATTAATTAATAACTGATTTTTCTTTAGACCACAAAA
The DNA here is from genome assembly GCA_024449915.1 of Sweltsa coloradensis. Taxonomy (NCBI): domain Eukaryota; kingdom Metazoa; phylum Arthropoda; class Insecta; order Plecoptera; family Chloroperlidae; genus Sweltsa; species Sweltsa coloradensis. The sequence goes on from JAMZAV010001020.1 coordinate 19,950, forward strand.
CAATGAAATTATTTAACTGATTTGAACTCTCCTCACTGATAAAACCAACCACAATTTCCAATTAGACACTGCCAAACAACACTTCACTTCACAAACTCAGATGCTCGATCGGACGAAGCATACCCCGAAGCTTGGTATGTCCTCTTAATTACTTGCTTATAGGAACGTCATCCCGAAAACCGACAGGCGTCGTTGCCTCGATCTAACCGACTGTACTCGACCCGAAGGTCCCCGACACGACAAAACGTCCACCTCAGGACCCGATCACAACACCACTAACTTAGAAAAACACAAGCCCTTCCTCGAGTCACTGGCTAAACTAGCTCCACCCCCTCGTAGCTCTTCAGGTTCGGAGAATTACAGTACCTAAGCAGTAAATACGTACAAGACAACGGTTATAGACCTAAGGCTTTTAGAAAAAATACATTTAATATTCCTTTTGGGGGGGTAGGGCTATAAATACTAGGCCTAGGCCTATAGGCTACACTACCTAGGTTGGGCCGATGCTAGGCTACGCGTAGCCCTAGGCTAGGCCTAGTTTCCCCAAATTGAACACATCACAAGAATTTCCCTGTTTTATCAATGTAGGACTAGATCAAGCTAGCCTAGGCTGCATCATAGATAGGCTGCATATTGAAGCTATGCCTAGGCTTTTGCCCCCCAACCCCCAAAGAGAAATATCATAGACTAGGCCTGGCCCTAGGCTAGGCTAGAACGAAGTGTATAATAGTATACTTGCCCTAGGGCCTAGTTCAATTTTTATGCAAATAGAATAGGGAATATTCCACTTCCGCCAAATACTGTACGAATAGATTTTTTAGAAGAAGTATTTCGTCCCGATTACAAATATGTACTTTGTTTTTCCGTGAAATAATAATCCAGTGATTTATAGCCATTTTAAAAGCAGCAGTTTTTTAAAGCGGCAAAAACGACTGTGACGTCAGAACTGTGTTGATCCAACGCCGTCTGGATAAACATACATCCAGACCAAAGATGTTGGAATAGTATTATAGTAGGATCGAGATATACATCAAGACGGCGGTGTTTTAAACAAAGCAGCGCCTAGCGTAGCCTACAGTAATGTAAACAGATGGCGGACATTTTACATTTAACGCCTAGCCGGAAAACGAGAAAAGTTGACATTGCAATCAAAAAACAAAACTGAAACAGTCCTAGGTCTAGGCCTAGACGTTGAAAATTATTTATAATACAACAGTCTAGGCCAATCGTTCCTGTAGGATAATAGGCATTGGTATGTGAATACTAAAATTACTCACTTGACAAGCCCTAGGCCTAGGCCTGCATGTTCATGTTCTGACACACATCCCGCACAAAAACCTTACTTTGATGACTAATTAAAGCCTATTGTAGATAAAGAATACCATGATAGTCCTAGGCTATGCAAAAATTCAAGACAAAATGCTCGTTATTCTTTATCTCAATGATCTCGCGAAATCTCCTGTCACATCGCGACGCCTAATTGCCGGTGCTCAGGGCAGGTGGGGGTTGGTAGAGTGGGGCGTGGGATTGGGGTTCACAAAATTCATAAATTATAAATGTGATTCAAATAAATAAATAGGGCGCCACTTTGTTTAGTCAATCATTACCCACCATCTCACGGCTGATACAAACAAAGAAAGATGAGCCGGAGGGTTTAGTCATGAGAAAGCAGAGGGGCAACCCACCACGTTGTCCTCTGATTGACCTTGATATAATGCTAAATGGTAATGATATAATATAATACATGAAAATATCCAGGGATACAGAAATTGATCCAGAACCTTACCGCCTTAAATTAACACAAAGCAAACATATGTTTCCTTATTAGGGCTTAACTGCCTTGAGGTTATGTGCAATATAATTCCTTGCAATAGTTGATGACTAATTATAGCAATACCTTGCATAAGAAAATGAGTAATTATAACCATAACCTAGCAAACTGAAAATCAATAGAAAACAACTTTATCGTTCCTTAAATTAAGACTCAAATGTCTTGAGTTTATGAACCATATTCTGTTCTATAATGTCCTAAATCATGCCACACTACGACGTACGTCAATTTATAATCAACTATGATTCCGTGTCCACGCCGCAAAATCGAAGGTAGGCGCGAAGCACAAAGAATTATGACCAAACACTAAAGTATATCAGTTCATACGATACCAAAATTGAAGTCCTGCAGGTGCGATCTGTAAATAGTCGCTATGATAGCGATAGCGATCACGGTGATATGAAATATCAATCGTTTAAAATTATCGTATCGCTGATTCTGTAAATAGTCGCTACGGCCGCCATTAATCGTATCTGATAGCATAGCATAGCGACTCATTTTTCTTCTCGTATCATAGCGATCGCTATCATTTTTACAGAATCAGTCGACACGCAAAATTGTCGCTAAAGTGCCGGATAACGATCGTTATCTTCCATAACGATTTTACAGAATCGGACCGCTGGTTGACAGGGGTGTCCAAAACTCTTTGAAGGGGTGGGCGTACAGTGAGGGTAGCTGATGATTGGCATTGTAACTGCCAGAATTCCAGGGGGGGCCTGCTACGTCCTTCGGTTGAGATACTTCTTAATATTTCCAGCTTTAAAGAATTCTTCTTAAACATATGCTGACTGGATAGGAAGGCTCGCACACGCGACACTGTCTTCATCCAATAAGAGGCGTATGTTACCATGTAAAGTTCAACCACTAAACAATGCACTTTTGTTAGGTATTACAAAACTGAACCTGCTTACAGCAGAGGACCAGACGTCCACCCTAGACCGTTGACTAGCTACAAGTGATCGTCTCTCAATGCACTCTGAGCTCAATGCCTTCAACTAAGGTTACAATCACTAGCCTATTATACAATGTACATGAGTCAAACTCCAAGTTGAGTTTTATGGATTTATACATACATAAACAAGGTCGGTTGATAAGGTAGGGTTATTATGGAAGTGTGGAATGTGAGGGAAGAGATAGTCATGGGTGTATGAGTCATAGTGGAGTGGGGAGCATGAGCATGGCTATGAAATAATATTGTGGTTGTGATGAGTTGTCAACAAACTTGTTACACTCCCTCCTTCCTTGGGCAAATTAGACCTCGTCTAATTAGAATCTTGTTGATTATCTTCGACTTCTTTTAAATCCTTAACGTGCCATCTTCCGATAGACTTCCCATTCTCGTTTTCTAATGCGTACACTAACGATGATAACTTTTTGCGAACAGCGAAGGGGCCGATATATTTAGGTGCAAGTTTATTACTGTAGTAGTTGACCGCATCCGACTGAGAGAAGTTTTTTCGCCAAACCTTTTCGCCTTCTTCAAATTCCTTAGGCCTTCGTCGCAAATCATAAATTTTCTTATTTGACTCATAAGCCTTCTTGATCCTGATAGTCACATCGTCATACACAGTCTGAAGTTGTTTTAACTTTCCTGCCATGGGTTCTCGCGATTCAAATGTTAACTCTGGCCTTGGACCGGGTACTCCGAAGGTTCGTCCAGAGAGGAAAACTTGTCGTCCAAAATTCAAGTAATTTGGTGTAAAGCCGGTGACTTCATGAGTTGCCGCACGTAGAGCATAACCTAACTCATTCAAGTATTTGTCCCAGTGCCGGTGGTTGGTTGCTACATAACTGGCAATCATAGTCTTCATAACTCTATTCACTCTTTCGGTTGGATTAACCTGTGGATGATAATGTGGATTGTAGAGTGCTTTTGATTCGTACTTTTCCAGGAGCTCTCTAAATTCATGACTAGTGTCCCTATGAACACACATACTTATTATAACGTTATTATAACGTATGCGTCTTGGTTGTAAATACGTATTATACTTATGTTGTAATAACGTCTCTATGTCAATAGCTTTAACGTTTAAATTACGGTTGTAGAAAACGTAATAAATACGTATGATAATACGTTATTATAACGTATTACATACGTATTAATACGTAATAAAATAAATTTTAAAAAATAAAATAAAAATAAATACGTATGATAATACGTTATTATAACGTTTTACATACGTATTAAATACGTATTTATCATACGTAATAAATACGTATTTATCATACGTAATAATAACATTAAACCATACTTTTTTATAACGTTATTCCACTAGCGCTATCTAGTAGACATGCAAAAAAGCTACTATCAAAAAATTTAATTAAAACAAAACTTCTTTCTAGTCTACGAGTTTTGTGTCACCGGTCCGAGATAAGGGGTACATTTTAATGTTAGAAGAGATCGAATACACATGGTTAAATTTTACCGCCAACACCCGGACTCGAACTCGGGATACCTTCCTCCAGATCGGGACGCGCTATCCACTCGGCCACTGCAGCTGTGCAGTACGTCGCGCGTCAGCTAGCTTAAGAAGGTGGAGCCCGCGCGCGAGTAGTCTTTGTGTGAGATGTCCCATTGCGGAACAAAAATGCGCTTGCGTCTCTTGCAACAAAATAAGAATCTATTTTAGTTTGAAACATAAGATAAAACTGATGTCGTTGAAGATATTTTTACTTTGTTATGTAAACAAACTTACCGTCTTCCATTATTAATTCATAAATTAATTTCGTCAAAACTTCAGCGGGATGAAGTATAATTTTCAATATAATCTTGAATGACAACAGTGCAGCAGATGATTATCTAGATTGGTTGATTGGGTTTATTGGTTTTAAGTTGGGAAATCCAAGACAAATTAATACTAAGGCAGAGCTTTCGTGAAACAGTAAGCAATTAATTGCTGGAGATTCACATTACACTTCCATGTTTGCTTTATCTCAAATTGTATACCAACTAATTGGTAATCTCATTACGCCGCAAAAAATCAATTTGTTTTTAGAGTATCAGGGAAATACCGAGAAAACGCGCAATTCTAATTGTCGTTTTGATGCAGTGTATAATAAAACGATTGTTCCGAGATAGAGCAACTAATCATTGAAATTAACCACACTTAGATCAAGTCGTAAGTTTTAATTAATTATTAATAAATTCATTTTATTATTTAGTTAAAGCATTCACTCATAAAAAAGTCCACGAAGGAGGAAAAAGAAATAAGAAAATAAATATGTAATAATTGGATTAATGAATATTGGCACAGCTTTTTTTAGTTATCTCAGAACTAACTTAGACTGACTTATAATAAAACAATTCATTATTCAATTAGTATTTTAATAACTATGAATTAATTGTAATATTTATGGCGATATAAAAACGTTTTTGAAACGTTATTGAAATACCGTTAAATAACGTTACGGTAATACCATAGTTTATACGTCTGTAGTTGGTATTTCAATAACCACGAAAAAAGGTAATATTAAATACCATAAATAACGTTATTAAAACGCTAATAATACACAGTTATTTGTAACGTTTAGGCAACTACAAATTTATACATATGAAATTGGTATTTTAATAATTATGAAATAAACGTAATCTTTATTACTGTATTAAAACGTTTTTAAAACGTAATCGAGATACAGTATTTTAAATGTTTTTTGCATACGGTTTTTCATACGTAATATTTTGGTAATTCCATAACCATAACATTAAAATACCATTCCATACCGTAATAAAACGTTTTTATAACGTATGTGTGTTCATAGGGGTACTGGGTCCCGTTATCGCATCGTACTAATTGTGGTGCACCGTACATGAGTATTACTTCTTCTAAGTGTCTTACTACTGCTTTTGCTGTAACCTGCCGTAAGGGAAAGATCAAGGTAAACTTCGTAAAGTAATCCGAGATGACTAGTAAGTACCGATTTTGTTTTGTTGATCTCGGGAATGGACCCATCAAGTCTGAAGATATCATTTGCCAAGGTTGACTAATACTTATGGCATTTCCCATTAGTCCTCCTGGTTTCCTCTGTTCCACTTTGTGTTGTGCACAGATACGGCATCGGCTCACATACTGGTTGATATCACTCCTCATCTTTGGCCAATAATATTGATTTGACGCTCTTTTCCATGTTTTAAAACTTCCGAGGTGTCCTTTGCGGTAGGCACATCAGACTTCTTTCAGTACTTGCTTCCGTTTCTCCTTGGAACCACTAACTTCCAAGTACTTCCATCGCTTATGTCGACCTTTCGGTTATCAAATAGCTTGTAAAGTTGGAAGCGCTCCATTTCTCCAGGCAGGATACTTCTCTGATTCTCTTGTACTTGATACTTAGATCAGTATACCATGTATCTGTGCTCTTCTCTGTTACGGTAATGAGATAAACTGGTTCAGGTAAATGGTTTACGGCCCTGGACAAAGCGTCGGGAAAACAACATGTTCAGATCCTTTACGGTGAACTACTGTAAAATCGTACTGCTGTAGTCTAATAGCCCATCTAGCTACCTTCCAGTAGGGTCGCGTAGGTTATGAAGCCACAAACAATGAGTGATGATCGGTGATGACGGTAAGGTATTTCCCTTTCTAGGTAGGGTCGCATCTTTTAAAACGACCAGATAACTGCGAGACCTCCTTCTCAGTAACAGTAAAATTCCGTTCGGCCTTTGTCAGAGATTCGGCTGTAGTAAGCGATAACTTTTCACCATCGTCAAATTTGTTGGGACAGAACACTACCTATTCCGTATGCTGAGGCATCTGTCTGTACAATAACGGTCGACTAAAATCAGGGCAAGTAGAATAGGCGCACTAATGAGCAATTCCTTCACTGTACGGAAAGCATTCTCCGCCTCTACCGCCCAACTCCCACTTCTTATTTTTCTTGGTCAGCAAATGTAAAGGGGACATCTGAATAGCATAGGTTGGGATAAAGCGTCGATACCACGAAGTCATTCCAATAAATCTCTTCACGGCCTTGACGTTGGTTGGTGCGGGATAGTTCACTATTGCTTCCTCACTTTTGCAGGGTCGACGGGGTAGACAGATTGATTCACAACATATCCTAGGTATTAAAGCTCCTTTAGACAGAACTTGGCATTTCTCTCGGTTAAACAGTGAGACCAAGCTCCCAGTAAACGTGATAGAATTTCCCGAAAGGACTCGCATATTTTCTTCGAAGGTAGGCGTGACTATGATAATGTCATCAAGATAGATAAAAACAAAGGGCTCTAGATCAGTGCCTATTATACTATCAACCAAACGTTGCCATGTAGCGGGGCTGTTGTGCAATCCGAACGGCATTCGGAGGAAATGGAATAAACCTTTGCCGGGAATATGAATGCTGTTTTCCCCTCGGGGACGATTTTTCAAGGGGGACTGCCAATAAGCACTTTTAAATCTATAAAAGACAGATACTTGGCTCCTCTTAACCGGCCCAGAATACTATTCACGTACGGTACGGATAGGCGTCTCGCACTGTCACTTGGTTCAATTTTCGGTATCGACCACGAATCGGTGTCCTCCATCTTTCTTCTTTCCCAAAACAGCATCGGGAAGACCATGGACTTTTGGACCTTTCTAAAAACCCCAAACGAAGCATCTCGTCTACTTCCTCGTGTATTGTCTTAAGAACCACTGGGGAATACGGGGTAGTAACGCTGTTAATGGGTTTATGGCATCCCCAGTTTTAATTCGGTGCTCCACTTAAGCCGTGCAGCCAAGAGAATCTCCCATCTTGTCAAGGTTTTTCTCTGTAACACTTAAACCAACTTCATCTTGTGTGGTTAGAAAATGTAACGAAACCCAGGACCTGTTTGAGAGATAAAAGGGTTTTGTGGTTAGGTGAAAACGTAAAAAAATTAGCGTTAACATCAGGTATAATTCCCTTTTCCTCCAAAGTCTATGCCGAGTATCAAGGGGGTTGCCACTTGTAGCACCACGAGAGTCGACAGTAGACACACATGTCCATTAAGCGTGTAAGGTACCTCTACAACAAAATCTACCTTACAATGTTCTCCGTTAGCAACACTACTTCTAATGTACTCTTGTAGTTTTCAATCCCAGTGTCGAGAGGATGTCCCAACCTGCTTTCCTATAATGGTCCGGGACGCTCCAGAAACTAACAAAACCCTTTAAACGACATACCATAACTTCTACTGTAAGGTATGCTCGGTCATCACCTAAGGGTTTCCTAGCCAAGACATAATCAAGGCGACTTTTCTCCGTTACTGGCTAACTATCTGTAACCATCTTTTCCATTCGGACAGGTACGAGGGTTGGAAACACTACCTCGCATTATCGGTGTTCCTTAGCTCGTTTCCCGAACTCTACAATTTGGGCGTTACGTCTTATTGCATTTGGATTTCCACATCCATAACAAAAACGTTTCCCCTCCGGGGTTTCGTGCATGAACGGAAGAAGTCCTTGTTGATGGCAATTCCAACAACAAAGTGGGAGAATTACTGATCTCTTTCGACTAGGGACAGTCTCATCCACAGTTCTGGGTGGTGCTACACTAGCCACCGGGGTACTGATCCTTTTCGGTCGCGATCCTCGTATCCTAATCGGGCTCAAAAAGAAAGCGATTTGAAGTTTGGAGGGTTTGGGAAACGATCCATTCTCCACCTACTTTGTTCTAACATGCGTCCGAGGTGAAGAAGCTCTTCACAGAAGTTTATATCGCGTAGACTCAAACGGTCGCTTAAAATGGAGCGATATTTCTTAAAAAATATTCGTAACTTTTCTGTTTCAAGACAAGGGTCGTGGTAGTCGCTGGAAAAGGTTTTCATGACCGCAAAATAAATGCCAATCTTTCGTCATCTCCTTAAGTTCGCGCTTAATTCACTAAGGCAGATCCTCTGCATAATCGTACGGTAGGAATTCTTCCCTTAATCTAACTACCAGTTCATTCCAAGACTTCGTGTAATTTCTTACAGCTCTGTACCAGATTAGGGCTGAACCTTGAAACAGATCAATGGCTGATCGAAATAATCATCTTTACTTGCATTCCTTGCTCTACATAGTTCCTCTACTCTCTCAAAAAACGCGTTAACACTGAGACCTCTACCATCTCCAGAAAAGCTAACTTCCACTGAGAAAACTGGGACTTGGATTCTAGGTAGATACTGAGCAAGGGTGTGGCCCGAATTAATAACTGGCAGGTTTCAGGCTTTCTTTTGGGTTTCCCCTGGTGTCGAGTTTCCCGGGACAATTCATTTTCTCCTAATTTGCTCTGTTTTTGAAGTCACTAGCTAAGTGTCTACCATTGAAGTAATGACTCTTGTTCTGTGGCAGAATTGTTCACAAGGTCATTATTGGGGATTGGATGGCTGGACAAACTTCGCTCCTCTAGTTCCTCCATTGCACACAATATGTCCTTTAATAGTTGGGATTGCTCTGTCATAACGTAGGCTGATCGTGGAAATACGTTCAACTTTCCCTAACAAATGGCATAATTTGGTGTCAATCTTGCGATATTCTGGGTCTAATTTAGCACCTTTAAAAAATTCAATTTAGAGTGTTTACTTCGGGGCATCTTAGAGTTACGATATTAAGTTCCGTCTCTATGTCTGTTGGGGATAGCGATCTAATCATCATAGTTTCCGTTTTTCTCTAGCTTTAATGCACGCCGCAACATTTACGCATCTCCTCTACAGAAGATATTCCAGTGATTCCCCTTTACTGTCAATTTTATTCTATTTCATCTCTTGCTAAACGATTTATCTCCATTGTTAATTTGAAGAATCCTCAGTAGTGTTAAAATGGTAATTTCGGGTACCAACTGCGGCCGCCACGTTGTGCGCCAGATCTTGCGACGCCTAATTGCCGGTGCTCAGGGCAGGTGGGGGTTGGTAGAGTGGGGCGTGGGATTGGGGTTCACAAAATTCATAAATTATAAATGTGATTCAAATAAATAAATAGGGCGCCACTTTGTTTAGTCAATCATTACCCACCATCTCACGGCTGATACAAACAAAGAAAGATGAGCCGGAGGGTTTAGTCATGAGAAAGCAGACGGGCAACCCACCACGTTGTCCTCTGATTGACCTTGATATAATGCTAAAGGGTAATGATATAATATAATACATGAAAATATCCAGGGATACAGAAATTGATCCAGAACCTTACCGCCTTAAATTAACACAAAGCAAACATATGTTTCCTTATTAGGGCTTAACTGCCTTGAGGTTATGTGCAATATAATTCCTTGCAATAGTTGATGACTAATTATAGCAATACCTTGCATAAGAAAATGAGTAATTATAACCATAACCTAGCAAACTGAAAATCAATAGAAAACAACTTTATCGTTCCTTAAATTAAGACTCAAATGTCTTGAGTTTATGAACCATATTCTGTTCTATAATGTCCTAAATCATGCCACACTACGACGTACGTCAATTTATAATCAACTATGATTCCGTGTCCACGCCGTAAAATCGAAGGTAGGCGCGAAGCACAAAGAATTATGACCAAAACACTAAAGTATATCAGTTCATACGATACCAAAATTGCAGTCCTGGGTTGACAGGGGGTGTCCAAAACTCTTTGAAGGGGGTAGGGCGTACAGTGAGGGTAGCTGATGATTGGCAATTGTAACTGCCAGAATTCCAGGGGGGGCCTGCTACGTCCTTCGGTTGAGATACTTCTTAATATTTCCAGCTTTTAAGAATTCTTCTTAAACATATGCTGACTGGATAGGAAGGCTCGCACACGCGACACTGTCTTCATCCAATAAGAGGCGTATGTTACCATGTAAAGTTCAACCACTAAACAATGCACTTTTGTTAGGTATTACAAAACTGAACCTGCTTACAGCAGAGGACCAGACGTCCACCCTAGACCGTTGACTAGCTACAAGTGATCGTCTCTCAATGCACTCTGAGCTCAATGCCTTCAACTAAGGTTACAATCACTAGCCTATTATACAATGTACATGAGTCAAACTCCAAGTTGAGTTTTATGGATTTATACATACATAAACAAGGTCGGTGATAAGGTAGGGTTATTATGGAAGTGTGGAATGTGAGGGAAGAGATAGTCATGGGTGTATGAGTCATAGTGGAGTGGGGAGCATGAGCATGGCTATGAAATAATATTGTGGTTGTGATGAGTTGTCAACAAACTTGTTACAACATACGAAAAAAGAAAAACAAAAGACGGTGAAAATGTACATCCCTGTGGAGTTGTTTGTGTTGAGCGGATGGGCGAGCACCGCCGTCTGTATGTAAATATGTACACACATACGTACATTTAGTTTCCAATTGGCCTTGACTCAACACAGTTATGACGTAGTACCGTCCAAAGATGGCGCACGCTCGTTTTTGGCGCGCAAACTGGGGGTCCAATTTTCTTATTGTTTAAATTACACAAAAAACATTTTTTTTAAATAAAAAAAGTGCAGTGACTATTAAGACATGAATAAGAATTAAAATAAAATATAAAATATCAAGTGGAATATTCCCTATTGTGTTGATGAAAATAAAATAACAATAATATACGACAAAGAATTTTAATATCCAAATCAACTCAGTGACAAAACATAACACGCAATGACAGTATCCTAATGAAACATAACCTCCAACGTTTGGAATGGTCTGTTGACATACACCTAGTTCGTCACCTCGCCACACGCACGCAGCGCACGGAGTAGAAAAAAAATGATGCTAGCAATTTTATTTTTCCTGTGTTGGTTATGCCGATTTAAACAATTGCAACTTTGAAGGTCGTTCAATCTAGGCTGAATCATACTCTTGTATGCATCTTTTGAAACATCTCTACGGAGGATGTCACTTCGAATTATTGTGGTATACGTTTTTTTTTTAGCAGCCATTTTGTTTTTGGATGTGCAATCATTGAAAAGCTTAGTCGGTACTATCTTAAAATGTACATAGCTCGTGACACAGTTAACCGATTTTATTATTTCTTAAACCAATTTTTAGGTAATTGTATGTTCTAACTATTGTTTACAACCAATTTATAATGGTCATATTATTTCATTGTCAAAAAATGCAGATATGGCAAAAATAGTGTAAATGATTTTACTAAAATGTGATTCAAGCATAAATTCACAAATTATTTAGGTCAGTTAGCGCTACGTTTTTATACATTATTAGAATTTATAAAACTAACTCATGGACAACATATATGAAAAATACGGATTATTGCACGTTTGAGTACATAAGCGTTTAAGGCTGAGCATTTTCAGTGGATGTACGCTATTTAACTACGATTTTCATCCAGCTTCATTTTGTCATTGCTAGTATAGAATAACATTTTTAAAGTAGTTCCAACAAACAATAAAATAAAATGAAAAAAAATTAATTGAATGATAATACAAATGCGATGTAAATTTTTTTGCAGAATCTAGTCAATTTTATGGAATTTTCAGTTTCAAAAGTGGAAAAAGTGGAAAAGTGCGATTTTCACGTGACAAATTTATTTTCTTGAACTTAGTATATTCTTGGAAAGCATAATTTAAGAGTTTTTTGAAGGTTCTCTAAAAATTTCATCGAATTCGGAGAAGTCGTTTGTCCCGGACAGCAAATAAATTAACGCGGACATGTTCAAATAATCAAAAACGTCCGAGGAAATGATGCAACAATAGTTCATTGGAAGTCACAAGCGTAAAAATTTGGGAAAAAGTACTTTATGACCTAATGAACAACAATTGATATGGATTCATTGAACATTTTACTCCATTAACTCACTGGAGGTCAAAAAATTTGCATACAATCCACTGAAAATGCTCAGCCTTCAACGTTTATGTACTCAAACGTGCAATAATCCGTATTTTTTTATATATGTTGTCCATGAGTTAGTTTTATAAATCCTAATAATGTATAAAAACGTTGCGCTAACTGACCAAAATAATTTGTGAATTTATGCTTGAATCACATTTTAGTAAAATTATTTACACTATTTTTGCCATGTCTGCATTTTTTAACAATGAAATCATATAATCATTAGAAATTGGTTGTTACCAATAGTTAGAATAAACAATTACCTACAAATCGGTATAATAGAAAATAAAATCGGTTAACTGTGTCACGAGCTATGTACATTTAAGATAGTACCGACTAAACTTTTCAATGATTGCACATCCAAAAACAAAATGGCTGCTAAAAAAAACGTATACCACAATTCGAAGTGACATCGTCCCTAGAGATGTTTCAAAAGGTTCATACTACCACGTGGTCATGTCAGATTTGAGATGTTAAGTGGGTTGAGCCAATTTCGTTAATATCGGTTATACAGAAATTAGCTCTTGGACTATATTGGATATGTTGCTGTTTTAGAAATTTATTTTATTTTTTAATTTTTTAAACGAACTATCCAGAACCGGAACCGAAAAATCGGGTACTTTACTACCCGGAACGGGAACCAAAACCAAAACCTGGAACCGCACAACCCTACTACACACAGCCAGTTGGCATACACTATCAATATAACCTTATGAGTAGAGCCCCGCATTTTTCGTAAGTGGTGGTATAATAGCTTTTACAACGAAATTGGGAGAAATTTGTTTTTTATACCGAAATTGAGATAAAATTGGTTTTTATACCGAAATTAATGATTCTTAAGTGCAAAAAATACAAATACATCTGTATTATTCACTGAAAACTCTATTTTATTGTCAATACAAATGGTGAATTACGCGTAATGGCACCTTGTCCAAAGCATTTGTAATGCAAATGAAGAAATATTAATTTCATTGTATTGAATTAGAAAATTAACGTTATTAAGTTTGCAATTTTAACTGACAAACACTGCATCAATATTGTAAGTCCGCTCCTAACGCTGTAAAGCATTGCTTTTAAGATCTAATATTTTACAAAAATTGGTACTTTATTTACCGAAATATGCATATTTTTGTCCATTTTTAACACGAAATTAGGAATTTAATTCAACGAACTTCATAAGTTTTATTTACCATTTACTCTTGCCCTTACTTATGAGGTAGCCTACATATTTCTCAGCTTGTAATATTGTGCTTAAAAGAAATGTGGAACCCAAATTTTATACAACTCTCTTCATGTGCCAGGCGATGAGACGGTCTCAATGGTGAGCGACACTTGGAGTACGGACGTACTCGCGAGTGACAGCGAGACAGTCGAGCAGTCAGAGTCGCAGCGACTCATACCTGATGTTGAGGTACGAAGACCTGATGTAAGTATGCTCGGAGATAGACAAATATGGGAATTATAGGAATACAGTAATAATATAATTTATCATGACTGTCCTCAATACATTAAAATTGTAAATACTATTGGACAAAGTGTTACTTCCATACAAGTTACTAGGTTGCTTTAATTTATAAATAATAATTCACCTTTTTTTTTACCCAATAGTCTGTATGAATTTTACATTTAAGGTAAACATAGTATCTTTAGAGTATAAAACTTCCTGAATCCAAATACTTCCGCATTTATTTTGTATACAACATGGTTTTGATATAGATATTGTGGCTTGATGCGTCCTTTTTCGGAACATATTTTGAAATGTGATGGCGAATTCTAAAGACATGATTTTGGTTTGATTTTATTCAACATTTTACACAACTGCATTGCACTCTGCTGTGCAAATCGATTGAATATGAAACAAAGCGACTCCGATTGAATATATGTAGGTAATTATTGAAATAATGACAAATCTATATCCATGTTAATTGTTACATTCTGTACATAAACATAATTCTTAATAATAATAACTCATATATAATATATAAGATAATATACACAATTTTTGTAACGTTGAGTTTCTCTCCATTTTCAAGAGGGTTGTTCTTGCCATTTGGTGCAGAGCACTTGTCTTGTTGCACGAAAACACAAACGAATTTTCCTCGATTTACTTTTCGTAGTTTTACGCTTCCAATGCGTCATTATAAGTAACTAACAAAAAACTAATAATGCCCCACACTTATCACATTTTATAAGAAAATCACAGAATGGTCGTTCTAAATTACAAGTAACACTCTTCTAGGGAAACAAGTTCCAATTCGTAGAACCTTTTCCATAGGTCTATTTCAACCCATTCGAACGATTGCCGCGCCGCTATCTACTTCCTCCCGCCACGTGCCTGTGAGCTCAGGCACTGGGATTGCAAAAGTGTATCGGCAGGCTAATCGGTTGACTAGCCCGCCGAACACTAAACGCGCTTTTTCTTGAAAGCGTAGTTTAAGATATAAAAATCTAAAAAAAAAATGTTTCATTTGAGAAGGTTATGTATAAACGTATCATATCCACATTTTGTATATCTAGTCTAAAAAAACTGCATTTTATTAAATATGCTTTGGTAAAAAATTAAAATTAAAAATCGAATATGATAGAAAAATCAATTGGTTCTTTATTGACATAACGATTCCATTCCACTACACTGGAGAATAAGATCCGGAATGTTTTTCTTTCTTTTTTTTCTGTTTGTATTGTTGTGTGTTTGTTAACACGATTCCGGCTAAACCGATACTCCAATTGCGATTAATTTTGGAGGCCTTCGAAATCTCTGAACTTAGAACTGCCACGTTTTTGAGCGCAATCGTAAAAAAATCATTAAAATCGCAATGTTACGATTTTTTTCGATTTTTAAAAAATTCTACGGCTTATGTCACCTACATGCTTTATCCGATTGTAATGATTTTTGCACAGAACCTTTATTTTATGAATTTAAATATTCGTGTGACATTTGAGCGTAATCGAAAAATTATTTCTCATGAAAATCGCATTTTTACGTTTTGTTTCGATTTTTTTAATTTCTTCGACTTATAACACTTGCATGCTTTATCTGATTGTAATGATTTTTTCACAGCACCTTTATTGGATGAGCGAAATAAAGACTTCAATTTCACTGACCCCTCAAAAAATCTAGCTCTAATTTTTTTTTTGTATTTTTGTCTGTTTGTTCGCTCTCTACCAGGCAAACGGCATATCCGATCTTGATGAAAATTGGAGGGGACCTTCGAAATTTCTGAACTTAGAGCTGTATTGTTTTTGGGTACAATCGAATAAATATTTCTCATGAATATCGTACTTTTACCATTTTTTTCGATTTTTAGTGCGATATTTTCGTGACATTTGGGCTGGTTCTGACCAGATGGGTGGGGTTACAACGTTCATATTTTACATGTACATTAAGGTAATGGTTATATGTATTGCTTTCTGAAAGAAAAAGTTAAAAAAAAGTAAGCCAGAATCCATAGAATAAAGGTTTTAATATGAGTTTGTTTTTAGGTTTATAATAACAATTAACAAGTAACAATAGAAACTTGACAACAATCACCTACAATGCATTCAAAAGGCACTTGCAAAGGAAAAGTGATCCTACGCAAAATAAAAACTAAGGATAAAGCTCATCCATCAACGCGACGGGACTTAAGCGGTTCCCTAGTTTTATGAATTAGCGTTTAAAAAATTACGCTCATCCAACAACGCGCCTGAAAAAGCGTTTGCGAAGCTTCTTAGTTAGATGAGCAAAGCGAAGACTTCAATTCCACTGACCTCTCTAGATATTTAGCATCAATGTTTTCTTTTTCTTTTTCTTTTTTTTGTATTTTTGTCTGTTTGTTCGCTCTCTACCAGGCAAACGGCATATGCGATCTTGATGAAAATTGGAGATGACCTTCGAAATCTCTGAATTTAGACATGTATTATTTTTGGATACTAGGAAAACGCTTAAAGGGGCTAAAAACCCAAAAAAAAATTTTTTACCACGTGATTTATAGCACAATACTACACTTAAATGACCGTTGAAAAAAATATATCTTGTATTTGTGATTTAACACGATTCTTTAAATTTTTTTAATCCAGAAATCGGCGAAAATTGTTGTTTTGGAAAATTTCCTAAATCGGCTTTAACCTGCTTCTTTTTTGGTCCACATAGATAGTAGAGAATAGTACCAATCGGAAATGCCCCTTTATAACATCGTGTCTTGAAACTGTGCCCAAATATACCCTCAAACACGCAAAAATATGCATTCCAAAATCACACCCCATCTTTGTAATCAGCATATTTTGACCGAACTATATGCCCAAATTACAAAACAAAATATAGAGAATTTACAGAAAATGCTGTCGAGTACGTCAATAATGGCCAATATTTTTTTGGATCAAAATCCTCCAAGGTCACGGGGCATAAAGATCGTCCCCATGTTATTTCTTATGGGAGATTTTTGCCGATGGGACCTAGCTCGAAAAATGTCATGTTTGACAATTTTTTGGGGAGGTCATGGTGGCCCCAATAATTTTTCTGTTGATTGCTAAATTTATTACTAGTTAGCCTGAATGAAATATATTTTTTGAGTTTAGCGGTTAAATACCCCTATAAGTCCCGCCGCGTTGTTGGATGAGCGTAATTGGTGCATTGAGCTGCCATGTGTTATGCGGATTTTCTGTTGTTCATTGAAAGAATCATTACTAAGTTGAATTTTTTTTTAAATTAAATTAAATAAAATTAAAAATTAACTTTTTTTTTTAAAATAATCGTAATTTTAAAAAAGGTTAAAATCGTAAAATTGAAATTTTCATAAGAAATAATTATTTGATTGCGCACAAATTTTACACGAATATATTAATTCATAAAATTAAGGTTCTGTGGAAAAATCATTACAATATGATAAAGCATTGCGAAGGTCGGGAAAAATATCCTGCTTGCCCGGCTAGGAAATGATCCTTCAAATCGACCTAGTTAAAGTTCTAGCTCATTTGTAAAGCACAATACTTATTAAGAATTAAAATTAACAAGATTAAGATTAAGATTAACGCCTACGTGCGCCGGCAAAAATGCTTATTGTTTTGGGTAGTGAGAGTAGGATTGTTGGGATTACTATCTACAATTATCTTGCAGCATTAGATGTAACAATTCCTGGTTCACTATTGAACAGTTAAGAAATGGTCATACAAATAATCACAATGCCTACCTACCTATGAGCTCGTGAATTCCTATGCTAATACGACTAAAAACTAGACAGACAATGGAACATTTTATACTGATGATCAATTCATAAGAAAATACATTTGATAAACAAAAACTGTCGTATGACAGGTTCTTATCCTTCTGCCGTGGTAATGTTTGTAATCCGTTTATTGACGCTGTTCTGATGATATGATGATGTGGTGACGCGTTTTTATATGCGCACTATTCACTGATGATAACACTATCTTGCTTCGCTAGGGACAATTGCGTTGTCTTGATGCGGTACGAAGTTGTATGGGAGGGTTAGCTGTAGACACGGGAACAGTCTGGAGTAAATCCTGCGTTGTTAGGACCCCTCTCTGTTCACACGATTGGTCCCCCTTTAGACGAGTATCTCTTAGATCAAATTGTTATCGACGTTAAATGGGCGTGTAATTGCTCCATTAATTGTATGAATTCTTATTGATGATCTGATTGTCCCTGAAGTTGTTGATTTTATGATGTGTTGATTTTAATATCACTGAGCACAATTCATGGTAAAAAAAATGGCTCCGTTTGTGTCGATTGTAAGCACTCTTACTATCAGTCCGTTATCAATGAAACATAACGATTGAATTTTGAATTACGTAGATTTATATGTAATGTCCATGTATTATTCCGTTGATATTAACGACACAATATTAATTATTGTCCGTAGACCTTGTTGAAATCAATGCTGATCCAAATAAATACTGTACATATGTGATGTAACATTAAGAGGGTACGCTGAGCTTGGCCCAACTCAAATGCGCGCAAACAGGTGTTGATGATTTCTGCTGAACGGTTGGTAATATCATTACCAAATTTTGAATGGATGTTAATAAAGTACTTTTATATTGATATCCGTATTTGGTTGCACAAAATAAGCCTTAAAGATCCATTGCGAGACATAAGTCCAGAACGTGAAAAAATGGGAAATCTAAAACATTGATTGCAATTCTGGAAATTCCCACCAAACCGTTTATCTTACAATAAATCCAAAGTAAGCTGCGCGTTCACATTGATTTAAACGTTGTTATCCATTATGCAAATTTGAGTTAAAAAAATCTGTACACTTGGAATAAATTCCCAAAGTTGACCAAAATTTAGTAAATTTTGGTGATTTCACTAAATTTTAATTCAAAATCAATGAATTTATTTAGGAATACGCATAATGGATAACATAGATTTATTCTTTATGAATGTTAGTGTGAAATTTGATAATGGTGTTGTAAACCGTTTACTAGAAAAAACCAGAAAGCTGAGCGCTTAAACTCGCCTCCGTTCTAGCCTCAGCATACCCTCTTAACACTCAAAATTAATTACTATTGAATAGACCTCGTTGAAATCAATACTGATATGAATAAACACTGCACATGAAACTGATGTAACAGTGACACTCTGAATTAATTACTTTTACCGATTAATCACAACACTCTCCTTTAAACTTGCACACACCAAATACCGGACCTTCCCTTATTACCGGGTCGGCAACTATTTTGTTGTGTTATTCGTAGCAACTTTATGCAATGCTCATAAGCAGGTTATTATATACAAAATCTTTTACTGACAACATTTTAGTAACCGCGCTGTCCATATTATTATTTACCATATTGGCCATAAAAACATTAGTGGTCCGTTGTGTCGAACTAGGAAACGCTCAGTTGGACGCGTTGACAAGCGAGCCCGTGCTATAGCTAGACCCACATTGCACATTTTTTTTTAATTTTAAAATTTGCTACGTTCGCTGTCCACAGGGCCATGTTTCCAATATTATTTATTATTGCCAAGGTATTTGGGTAAACCAGTGTGTAAACCTTTACTTTGTGGATAAAATCCACCGCCATCTAGAGGACCTTGACTCCTTGGGAAAACTATTTAAACTCTTTGTTGACAAATAATAGACTGCTTCCTCGAAAGTATTTTGATTACTTCTAGGTGGCAGTGCATTAGAAACTTCGCGCGTCTTTTCGTTGCCATGGCAACGTTACTTTTGTTATAATGTAATTTCCATCTACACTACTTATCGGATCAAAATAAAATTAACATATTCGTGACCGGACGGACATTCTAAATGATTTGGCTATCTCAGATTTTGTCGCCGTGAAGTTTGAAAAAAAAACTTTCGATTAACTTTAATGTAACTTTTTAACTTTTTGAACGATTTTGCCACAAAACTAATGGCATTCAATCGAGAACAAAGCTTGCGGATGGTGAAAATTTCAACTCGATCCGAGCCTCCGTTCGACCGCTATCATGAGCCAAAAAAGCTGCACGACTTTCCGTTGCCATGGTAACCGTACTTTGTTATAATGTAATTTCCATCTACACTACTTATCGGATCAAAATAAAATTAACATATTCGTGACCGGACGGACATTCTAAATGATTTGGCCATCTCAGATTTTGTCGGCGTGAAGTTTGAAAAAAAAACTTTCGATTAACTTTAATGTAACTTTTTAACTTTTTGAACGATTTTGCAACAAAACTAATGGCATTCAATCGAGAACAAAGCTTGCGGATGGTGAAAATTTCAACTCGATCCGAGCCTCCGTTCGAACGTTATCGCGAGACATACAAACAAACAAAAAAACAAACAAACAAAAAAAAACAAAAAACAGTGACTAATTTTTCCGGCAGAGTCAAATGGAAACGCTCGCTTCGCTCGCTTAATAATCATTTCACTCGGGTACTAGATTAACGCCCACTGCGACCCTGCATCAGAACTGATAGTAATCACCTCAAAAAAGGAATAGGATGTGGGTTTTATTCTCCTATTCAGTTAAAAAACTGATTTACAATTATTGTGCGTGTGTGCTTTACGCACATTATGCAGATATCTAAGTAGAAATAGTAAGGCGAGCGACAGTAAAGACACAGATTGCTTCTATTGATAGTTAGCTTCGTTCATCATTCAAATTATCAAATTGTGCATATTTATATAATTTATCTATATATTTTTGTATAAATGACAGATTTTATTTTTGTTGTGTAGGTCTTACATGTTTTTTTATTTCGTTAAATATATTTTCCCCCTTTGGGTTCTATTATGGACACACCTAGTAGGGTTTCTCAACAAAACCCATTTAGGGTTATTCGGTTACAAGTCGACATCACAGAATACCATGCAATAAGCCATTATGCATAAATATTTGTACCATTACATTGTTATTAAAAGTGTGGCATTAATGCTACCCATACCACTGGTATTTAGCACTTGGAAACGCTCAGTTGGACGCGTTGATAAGCGAGCACGTGCTATAGCTAGACCCACATTGCACATTTTTTTAAATTTAAAAATTTACGACGTTCGCGTTTCCAGTATTATTTATTATTGCCAAGGTATTTGGGTAAACCCGTGTTTAAATCTTTACTTTAAAATCCACCGCCATCTAGAGGACCTTGACTCCTTGGGAAAACTATTTAAACTCTTTGTTGACAAATAATAGACTGCTTCCTCGAAAGTATTTTGATTTCTTCTAGGTGGCAGTGCATTAGAAACTTCGCGCGTCTTTTCGTTGCCATGGCAACGTTACTTTTGTTATAATGTAATTTCCATCTACACTACTTATCGGATCAAAATAAAATTAACATATTCGTGACCGGACGGACATTCTAAATGATTTGGCTATCTCAGATTTTGTCGCCGTTGAGTTTGAAAAAAAAACTTTCGATTAACTTTAATGTAACTTTTTAACTTTTTGAACGATTTTGCCACAAAACTAATGGCATTCAATCGAGAACAAAGCTTGCGGATGGTGAAAATTTCAACTCGATCCGAGCCTCCGTTCGAACGTTATCGCGAGACATACAAACAAAAAAAAAAACAAACAAACAAACAAAAAAACAAAAAAACAAAACAAAACCAGTGACTAATTTTTCCGGCAGAGTCAAATGGAAACGCTCGCTTCGCTCGCTTAATTACAAGACTTGTAAACGACAAGTTTAATAAAGATAGGGTTGCATCAGTTGATCCCCTAGTTTAATTTAAACTTTATACAATATTTTAATGTCCAGTAACATGATTTACATAATTTCTCATGTTCTTTTATCTATACTCAATGCTAATATGAAGCATTTTAAACTATTTTAAAAATAAAAATAAATCCCATGTTTTATATACAAATACAATCAACTTGAAAACCCATTGTGGGTATACCCACCAACATATTGAAAGTAAACAAGCCACATCTAAAGCATAGCAGCTAAAGTGATTATTATTATACATTTGTTCTTGCCACACCAACCAAAGTGGATTAATTCGGTCATAAATGGCATTCAATTTAATGCTGCTAGATTTAAAATATAGATTTGTTTGTCATCGTTTGTACAACCCTACAAAGTAAAATAATTAATCTAATTAGACCACAAGTCGATTGGGTTCAACGCAAAATGTCAATGTTTGGTTCATTTACGAGCAAAATTAGTAATTTATTATTGTTTACGGCTTACGCGGTGAAATTAATATCCTTCTGGTGGGTATACCCACCAAAGTTATGGCAGCTTACAAGCTTAAATATAAACTCAATGTATAAAAGTATCTTAAATTACCTTTAGACCTTCCGCCCTGCGTACGGGGAGTTTTACGAAGACCGCTTACGATCGAAATTTAATATTTTTTTATTTTTACAGTGGGTACTTTGGTCGCCCCTGGTGGTTACACCCACTAAAACCATGACGGTTAACAAGCGGAAATTAAAAGTCAATATATCAAAGTACCTAAAACCACCCTCAGACCTTCTGGTCCAGTTGTGGGGAAGGTTTATTAAATTTCATTTATGATATAAATCGACAGATATGTATTTTTACGGTGGGTACTTCAGTCATCCCTGGTGGGTACACCCATCTAAACCATTTTATCTTACAAGCATAAACTTACACTAATATATTAACGTACCTAAAACCACCTTCATACCTTCCGCCCTGCGTAGGGGGAGGTTTACAAAGACGCCTTTGCAACCGAAATGTATTATTTTTCATTTTTACAGTAAGTATTCTGGTCACCCCTGGTGGGTACACCCACCAAAACCCTGACGAATAACAAGCAGAAATCAAAAGTCGATATATAGAAGTACCTTAAACCACCCTTAGACCTTCGGCCTAGGTGTGTGGCAGGTTTAGGAAAGTCCATTTACGATAGAAATTGAAAATTCTTTATTTTTTCGGTAGGTACTTTGGTCATCCTTAGTGGGTACACCCACCCAAACCATGATGTCTTACAAAATGAACTCAAATTTAATATATTTAAGTGTGTCAAACCACCCTTAGACATTCCGCTCTGTGTAGGGGGAGGTTTGTGAAAGCCCCATTACCACCGAATTTTTTTATTTTTTATTTTTACAGTGGGTACTTTGGTCACCCCTGGTGGGTACACCCACCAAAACCGTGATGGCTAACAAGCGGAAATCGAAAGTCAATATATAAAAGTACCTAAAACCACCCTCAGACCTTCCGCCCCGGGGGGGGGGGGGGGGAGGTATACCTACAGTTGGCTCAAAGTCTATTATAGAAACATTTGAAATCACTAAATTTAGATATGATATGGTTTTGGGGGCAATCGAATAAAAATTTCGAATGAATATCGTACTTTTACGATTTTTTCACTTTTAAATGCGTTATTTTCGTGATATTTGATCCGCGTCCGGGCAAACGGTTACTCCGATCTTGATTGAACTTTATGGGGACGTTTTAAATCACTAACGTTAGATACGATATAATTTTTGGTGCAATCGAATAAATATTTCAAATAGACATCGTACTTTTACTATTTTTCTCGATTTTATATGCAATATGTTCGTTTGGACCGATTAAAAAAAAAGAAAAAATGATAGAAATAAAACGTAATGGTAGAAGTTTTTTACAATGTTTTTGGATGAGCGTAGCGAGCGTAGCGAGCGAAGCGAAGATTCCATTTCACTACACTGGAGAAAAAAATCCGGAATGTTTTTTTTTTCTTTCTTTCTTTCTTTTTTTTTTTTGTATTTTTGTGTGTCTGTGAACACGATTCCGGCTAAATCAATACTCCAATTGCGATGAAATTTTATGGAGGTCTATGAAATCTCTGAACGAAGAACTGCACGGGGGGAAAAATTGATCGAAAAATTATTTCTTATGAAAATCGCAATTTTAAGATTTTTTTCGATTTTTAACAAAATTCTTCGATTTATAACACCTGCATGCTTTGTCCGATTGTAATAATTTTTTCACACAACCTTTATTTTATGAATTGATATATCCGTGTGAATTTTGAGCGTTTACGAAATATAAATTTCTTTAAAAAATCGCAATTTTTGGAATTTTTTTTATTTTCAAATTTCTTTGGCTTATAGCACCTACATGCTTTATCCGATCGTAATGATTTTTTCACAGAACCTTAATTTCATGAATTTATATATTCGTGTGAAATCTGAGCGCAATCGAAAAATTATTTGTTATGAAAATCGAAATTTTACGATTTTTTCTTTTTTTAAATTACGAATAATTAAAAAAAATTAAAATGAAAGTTTATTTTTTATTTAATTTAAATTAATTTTAAAAAAATCAACTAAGTAATGATTTTATCACAGTACAACAGAAAATCCGCATAACACTTAACAACTCAATGCACCAATTACGCTCATCCAACAACGCGGCGGGTCTTAAGCGTTTTCCTAGTAAACTAAAAAAATTGCATAAAGTCTTCAAAAGATGCAATTAAAACTCCAAGGGAAATTTTTAACCTTACTCACAGCCTTGTTACAAACAATCAATGATCCAACAGACCTAATGGTTGCTCTGTGGACTAATGGGCCGTGTTTATGTTGTAATTATTTTAGACAATGAATAAAACTTGGCCGCCATTTTGGGTCGGCTTTGCAACTTTCATAAAATATTTGCTGTCACTATAAATTGAACTTACTATTAATATTTAACTGTTCATCAAGTTATATATCAAATTTCCATATCTGGGGGTGTTCTTATAGTGACTTTTAACTTTTATTTACTTTTCGTTATTGTATGTGTTTATAATTATTTGTGTGATTTATTTTGTCATTTATTTGCTTGTATGATTTCTGTAGGTCTAGGCCTAAATATCGTCCTCTGCGTTTCCTGCGCGTATGTACCATCCGTAGGCCTAATCCTTAACCCTGACCCTCCCTGCCCGCCTTTGTCTGGTTTTGTCCAGCACTGGTCTATAACATACCCTCCCTTCCCCCTGTGTCTGGTTCTGTCCAGCACTGGTCTATACCATACCCTTCCTTCCCGCCTGTGTCTGGTTCTGTCCGGCACTGGTCTATACCATACCCTTCCTTCCCACCACTGTCTGCGGTTCTGTCAAGCACTGGTCACTGGTGTCATATTAATCTTTAACTCTTAGCCTCCCTGCCCGTTTGTGGTTATTTATGTCAAATAAAATCAAACTGACACGAGTGTTTCCGTATACATTTTATTGGCCACATTATCAATATGCCGCGTCGTCGTGTACAGTCTGATAAGACTAAGCTACATAATGCTGCTAAACGAATGGAAGAGAAGAGAAAGGCTGAAAGCACTTATGACCGTCAAGTCAGACTCACAGACAGTGCTACTCGGATGTTGGCTATCCGAAGTAGTGAAAATGAAGAGGCCTATGTTGTTAGCGAAAGACTTCAAGACGATCGGAAGGCACAAACAAGATAAACGAACCAAATACAGAAGGGCCCCATTGAGAAAAAGACTGGGAGTTAAAGAGAACTAAAACTCGTCTTGAACACGAATCTATTTCTGAAGGCAAAAGAAGGAAACTGTTGTGTTTGGAAAGAAACACACTGACTCGTTTAAACGAACCATTGCTAGAAACAAATACAAGAAGGGTCATTAGTTCACAAAGAGTGATGGAAGCCAGAGACATGGAAACTCCCTCTGAAACTGTACCACGGAGAGCGTTGAGTTTACAAAGAGTGACGGAAGCCAGAGACATTGAAACTCCCTCTCAAACTGCTCAACGGAGAACGTTGAGTTTACAAAGAGTGACTCAATCTAACCTAATAGAAACTCCCTCTAAAACTGCTCAACGGAGAGCGTTGAGTTTACAGAGAGTTACTCAATCTAACCTAATAGAAACTCCCTCTCAAACTGCTCAACGGAGAGCGTTGAGTTTCAGAGAGTTACTCAATCTAACCTAATAGAAACTCCCTCTCAAACTGCTCAACGGAGAGCGTTGAGTTTGCAGAGAGTTACTCAATCTAACCTAATAGAAACTCCCTCTCAAACTGCTCAACGGAGAGCGTTGAGTTTGCAGAGAGTTACTCAATCTAACCTAATAGAAACTCCCTCTCAAACTGCTCAACGGAGAGCGTTGAGTTTGCAGAGAGTTACTCAATCTAACCCTAAAAGAAACTCCCTCTCAAACTGCTCAACGGAGAGCGTTGAGTTTGCAGAGAGTTACTCAATCTAACTTAATGGAAACTTCCTCTCAAACTACACAAAGGAGAGCGTTGAGTTCGAAGAGAGTGACAGAATCCAGATAAATGGAAACTCCCTCTCAAACTACACAAAGGTTAGCGGAGAGTTTGATAAGGGTAACGAACAAGCCCTCATCACCGCCTTGCCAGAAAATGGAAATGTCTTTGGTGAATTAAAGTACATGGAAATTCAAGGTGTTGATGATGACAAAGACGATGGAGTACTTGAACACACAAGTGTTCCTCAAGTAGTTCCAATTAACCAACAAGAACGCATTGCCAGCGCCCTTCAACCCGGCACACTCGCATGGCCCACAGTATACAATGTGCCCATTAACAAGTTCACCACTGAAGGTTATATTGTACAAGCCTTCCCCACTCTGTTCCCAACGGCAGACGGTGATCTGAGGGACACATCTCGTCAAACACAACTTAAACCTACACAATATTTTTAATATCTCATGCAGTATCATGATGGTAGATTTGCTTGCGACAGCCGCTTTCGGTTTTTTGCTCTAAACTCTGTGTTGCTATGGAACGCTATAAGCCAGGGAAACATTTTGACAAAAAAAGTTGGCCTAAATGGCAAAACAGCTGGCCAACTGAAAGACATACTCAAACTGACCCAAACTTAGCCAATATAGTTATGTTCTTTGCTTCATCTCTCAGAATAACTAAGTCGAATTGGTTTAAACGTTGTAGTGAGTTGAAAGACATGGTAGAATTTATTGATGTGCCTACTGTTTTTTTTTACTTTGAGTGCAGCAGATTTACATTGGCCTGAGCTTTACGACATTCTCGCTCCTGGCGAACACTTGGAAGATATGCCACAACAGCTTGCGTCTAATCGCCGTCGTCAATTGCTCTGTGAAAATCCTTTAATTGTGTCATGGTTTTTCCAAGAGAGAGCATCCTTTTACATTAAGAAAGTTCTTGGATCCGTTTTCAATGTAAAAGACTCTTGGTTTCGCTATGAATGGCAACATCGTGGAAGCAGCTATGTTCACGGCTTGCTGTTGCTAGAAGGTGCACCGGATGTAGAGACTATAGACCTCACAAACCTGGAATAAGTGGCTGCTGTAACCGCTTACTTTCACAATCTTGTCTCTACTGTTAATTTCGGAATAAACGATCCACCTGCCATTGTGCATCCGTGCCAAGTTCGGCCAAATGAGGTACAAGACCTGATAAAGATTTGGCTGAACTACTCAACAAAGTTCAATGCCACACTCGATGCAGAGAAGGCTATTGCCTACGCCGGAGAAAAAACTCTGAGATACTTCATTGTCGTTTCAAGTTTTCGTTTAAAATTGTGTAAAGAAACGAACCTTACAAATGATGTTAAAGGTGAGCTTGTTTTGCAAACTGAACGTAACGACTCACTGTTAAATCGCTACAACAAGTTCATAATTCATTCTTGGCGAGCAAATATAGATATACAGCCAGTCAGGTCTCAACATGCAGTTCTGAATTATATTGCGAAGTATGCCGCAAAAAGCGAACCGCAGTCTAATTCTTTCAATGACTTGCTAAAGAAAATCCTTACAACTATTAAAGCACACGACCCTGCAAAGCTTGCTATACAAAAGTTGATAATCCAATCCCTAGCCGAGCGTGATATTTCTGCCCAAGAGTGCTGCCATCTTCTGATGAGATATCCATTATATCAGTCAAGCTGCTCTTTCGTTTCTATCAGCGTTGGTGGGGATCAATGGGTGCCGCTTGTTGTCGAGAGTGAACCTCAAGACAACACCAACAAGAAGCTAATCGACATGTATCCTACTCGTCCCGAAGCAATGAATAACCTCTGTCTTCTTGATCTGGCATCTAAACATTACTGGAAGGGTCGCTGGGTGTGTCGGAAGACTCCGGCTGTGGTTAGGGTATTTCCCAAGCTATTTCTTGGACCAGACGAAGATAAGAATGCCGCTTACTATCACCAACAAGTTTTATTAAAAGTACCATGGACATGTGAGGATGCACTCAATCCAACTAACCAGTCATGGAAGATAGTTTTTCACAATGCAGAACTCGTCGCGCAAGGCAAAGTTGCCACTGAGATTGAGTCAGATGATGAGGAAGAATGGAATGATGAAGAACCTGTTAGAGAACAGGAAGAATGGATGATCATTGCTGGAATGGGGCCCAATGATCAGGCAGTGCAGAGCGAGATCGGCTTAAGGGAATTTGATACCTCATTTCCTTGGACCGAATTGTTTGCCAATTATCCAAGTATTGAAACCGTTTCCAACTTCTTGCCTGAGATAAAACGTATTGCGATGTTAGTTGATAATGACATCCATACATTCGTAAATTACAGCTCAAAACAACAACAGGTTCTCGACATTTTATCAGAGCAAATAACTTCCGTGAAATGTCAAACAGTATACAACTCGGTGCATCGCCTAATTGTACAAGGCACAGCCGGAACAGGAAAGAGTACCGTCATTAAGGCCATGACAACGATATTGCGTGAAGAGTTGGGGGGTGACAGTTTCCTATTGCTGGCACCAACTGGTGTAGCTGCATTCAACATCAATGCTTCTACAATTCATTCTGCTCTTCACATTGGTACAAACCCTTCCAAATTCACTGAACTTGCCGGGAAAACCAAACAAGAGTACCAGGTTAAAATGAAATCGGTGAAATTTTTGCTTATCGACGAATACTCTATGATTGGTTGCTCTCTCCTAGCTATGATTGATAAGCGATTGATTGATTGATAGACAAGGTAAACCAGATGAAGCTATTTTTCCATTTGGTAACATGTTTGTTTATCTCTTTGACGACATTCGTCAGGTTCCTCCGGTGTGCGATCGGCCACTGTATACTGACAAGCCCTGTACTTAAGGCCGCTTTACACGGAGAAGTTGAAAAAGTAAAAAGTAAAAAGTGAAAAGAACGAGTAGCTTTTCGAAGCCTTCACACAGACGAAGAGTAAAAGTTTGTGCCTGGCGTCACCTCTCGGCCTTTGTGCGAAACTGATGCGGCAAGTAGGGGTAACTAACCATGACAATTGTTTTCTTCAATCTTGATCTTCACACAGTACTGGCACAGTATAACCCATCTCTTACAGTAGCGAGACTTGCTAGCAAAACACGCTGATAAACCGACACGCGCGCCCCTAGCGAAGGTACGAGCACTAAAGTGAACTAACGATGACAGTGCCACGACAGTGACTTTTTGATCTGAATTGAAAACGATGTCATTTTTTGCACTATTATGACGTGATAATACTGCTACAGCTGGATATGAGCTGGATATAAGTTTCGTCTGACGTTATTATTTTTTTTACTGATAATAATATGATGACATACATAAATGTATGTCGTTTTCAAAGAAAGCCTACGGCCTAGAGCCTAGCCTAGGGCCCCTAGGCTAGGCCTAGGGTCTAGGCCTAGGCACCAGGTATTAGTAATGTAGGTTATAATGGTTGATACATAATATAAAAATTACCATCATTACTTGCAGTTGTTTTGACTGCAATTTAATTAGCCTAGGCTAAGCCTAGCCCTTGCAAAATATGATTAGCTTCACATTCTTCGGCATTCGTCAATTGTTTGTTGTTTACATTTTTAGTTCACTCAAAATGACTCGTACTTTGGCCAGGTCGCGCTAGTGTAGCGGCAAGAAGCTCTATCTATACATGTCGCTACGTAGGTTACCTACACGGAGAGCGGTAGAGATATTATCGCTTTCCTGTCTGGACGCACCGCCGTCCACAATTTGTATGACTTTTAGATGGCGGATGCTTTTAGTTCACTCAAAATGACTCGTACTTTGGCCAGGTCGCGCTAGTGTAGCGGATGCGCGCAGCCGACCACGACAGCAAATCACTCTGCAGGCAGTGCATTGAAGTCTCGCTACTGTAAGAGATTGTTATACTGTGGTACTGGCGCGTGTTTGGTTCTGGAGCCCAGGCCTAGGCCTAGGTTAGGTACAAACTTGATGCTAAAAACGGCAACGTCACTGCCAGCCTTTCTTCAGTCGCGATCGGGTTCCGCATTGCCTCTCTATTTTGGGGCAAACTAAAAGTGCTAGTTCGGTAGACGCTATGAATCACAATTTTGCGCGTATTTTTCAAATTGACAGAATGACACTCAGCTGACAGTCGGGCAGGAATTTCCACCGCCACTTATATATCAAGCTGTGACAAAGGTGTTACGTTTTCTGCATCTCGATTCTTGCCAAAAATGAACTCAATGACAACGTTGTCGACCCAAACACGGTCAACTCTTCAAGGCCATTCTACTTTTCACGTTTTACTTGTCGAGCAGAGCCCGACAAGTTGGGAAACTTTTCACTTTTTACTTTTTCAACTTCCCCGTGTAAAGGGCCCTTTACGGATTAACAAATGATGGATTACTGGCATACCGTTCATTTAGTCACTGCCACACACTGTCCGTGGTGCAACAACAGGCCGGGGACAGTCCAGCCCAGGTGCGCTTTAGAGAACTACTTAGCAGACTGAGCAGAGGTTGCCCAACTCAAGACGACTGGATTTTGCTGTCAACACGATTCCAAACCACACTCAGCGTTAAAGAGCAGCAACAATTTTCTCATTCCCTTTATCTGGCTCCAACTAAAGAAATCGACATTGGTCACAACATTCAACATCTAACTGATCTAGGACTTCCAGTGGCAAAGATTTCTGCTTTGCACAACTGTACAAAAGCCTCTCGAGGTACCGATGATGTGGCTCAAGTCCTTCTGTCAACCATTTATCTTTCTTGAGGAAGTCGTTTCATGTTGAGGTCCAACCTATGGACATCGCACGGCCTTGTTAACGGAGCCACTGGAATTGTGGAAGACATTATATATGCACCGCATACCAAGCCTCCAAACGACCAACCCCTGTGTGTCTTGGTTATATTTGATAATTACACCGGTCCATCATTTCACAAGCCCAATATGATACCAATTTGTCCTGTTGGAAGGGCATGGACAGAAAGTGGCACCAATTGCACTCGCACTCAATTCCCTCTACAACTTGCATGGGCTGTCACTATTCACAAGTGCCAGGGCATGACCCTTGACTCGGCTGTGATAAGCCTAGAATCTAAAGAGTTTGTAATTGGAATGAGCTTTGTTGGTATCTCTCGCGTTAGATCTTTAAATGACTTAATGATATACCCAGCATTTCCATTTGATCGGATTGGTAAGCTTCATATGATGAAGAATTTACAGCTACGGTCGTTGGAAGAGGCAATACATTCTTCTATGTTGCTTCCCGTTCACTCTACTTTGTTATAGTCAGTAACTTCAACAAAATGATGTCTTCGTGGTAAAGTGTAGTGCCTAATGGGGATACATCCACGTAAAAAATGGTAATAACGCGTCTAACCGATACCTCCATTAAAGAAAATTTTTTAAATAAGGTGATGTGGAAATTCAGTACTTTTTCAATTCAATTACAGTCGCTAACTACTTGTCACAATACCGTTATTGAAATAATATAAAAAAAAAAAACATGTTAATATTAACAAAAATACAATTACATTAGAAAATTCCAATTAATCAAATAGCTCATCCATCAACGCGTCTGGAAAAAGCGTTTGCGAAGCTTCATTGTGTAAAGAATTGTGGATTCGACAGTCTATCAATGAAATGTGTATCGCCGGCGTCCTCTTAACAGGATTAATGCCTATTCTCTCAACAATTCTCTGTTAAGGCTGTTCCACCCTGTCTTTCATTTTCTAAAATATGCAACTTCCTATGTAAAACTGTAGTGGATGAAATAAAAACCTGGCACTATAAGAACACCAAAACATTTTTTTTCAAAAATTTCTGATCGGGCACCCGGCATATATTGCATCTTCAAAATAGTTTCAAACTGCAATTGTATCTAGCACATTGTTCAACATAGATATCTGTGTTTCTGTGACATATATGTTTGATTGTTTTTCTTTGCTTTAACAAAAAGAAAACATGGGATTTTGCAATTTGGTTTGTTCCACGAATTTTTGGATGAGCGAAGCGAAGACTTCAATTTCAGTGACCCCCAAAAAATTTAGCTCGTGTTTTTTTTTTTTTTTTGTCTATTTGTTCGCTCTCTACCGGACAAACGGCATATCCAATCTTGATGAAAATTGGAGGGGAATTCAAACAACACAAAAACAAACTAGTCAAATATGTAACTATTAAAAATTATGAAATTCTTACACTTATCTTAACTCTGATTTAAAACCTGACCTAGACAGGTCGTTGGCTCGCCTCTGTTGCAATCAAACATCCATAGAGTACAGACGTTCTTACTGTTGCCTGTTCTAGGCAAGCGTATTTTTCGGTGCATATTTCCTAAATGTTTCCTCGAGTGCAATAACTATTCTTATTGGTCACTCTGTGAAATTTACTTAACTCACACAGTTCACTGCAGTTCACAGTGCTTTAAGTGATATTTAATTTCTATTTTCGTGTGCATTACGTATGTTGTTGTATCATCATTGACTACTTTCATCACTATCGATCCCCCTTCTATCTATCATCTCACTAGGCTAGCCTTATCATTTTCCCTCTTCATCACCTACATCGACACCTCGCTCAAACGGCAAGTTCGCCGTCTCCACAAGCCAACTGTCTCGAAGCCAAGGTAAGCTCGATTGTGATTTGTTTTCTTCATTTTCCCCTCGTATTTATTGGCATCATCGTCTTGGTGCCAACATTTTGGTCCATTCGTGCCGAATATATTTCGTTTTTTTCATTTCATACAGTCCACTTCCGAAACCATTCAAATATCATCTCGCATTGTTGTTTATCGATTTTCAATCTCTCATCACTGGGTCATACTCGGCGTGTGCATGACTCCCACTACACGCAGTGTTATCTAGTTTATTGTTGATTGTCGCATGGCGAGCATATGTAGATTGTTTACATTCTTTTGGTCGCGTGTATTTTATATACGTCCCTAGTTATTTGTCCTGAATACCCGGGTTCGATCTTACCATTTTGTGTTCATTGTTGTTGTTTTTCAATTACACTCGCAATAGTCACTCCCTGTTTCTTTTATTGTCGTCTAAGTTTCGGTTATCATGACCAAGCAGGAACGGCAACGTAGCTTGCTTCTAGCTAGAAGAGAGCGTATATTTGCCTCAGTGCAACGCTCATATGACGCGTTTCAAGCGCTTCAAGACGAGGAAGCTTCTCGTCACAGATCGCGGTTTGACAAGCTTGACCAGTTGGAAACTGACTTCGAAGCGGTTCAGAGCGAAATATTAGTTGCTAATTTTCAGCTCGAGGAAGGTGTCAACCCTCTTCCTGTCGACGCAGTACAAACCAGCTTTGAGAGCCTTCTCTACTCGGCACGCGATAAGTATCTCGCCATAGTCGCGCGTATCCCAGATGCTATTCCTGTGAATCCGCCATCTACTGTTGCTGCTCAAGTTAATACGCTACCCAGTATTCAATTGCCAATATTTTCAGGCCACATGACTCATTGGCCAGATTTCTATGCTCTGTTCAGCTCCCTTGTTCATGACAACGAGTCATTGAACAATGTACAACGCTTCCACTATTTGCGTTCTTCTTTGCGAGATGCTGCATTGGCTGCAATTAATGGGTTGCAAATTTCAAGCGCTAATTATCCTCTTGCCTACGACGCGCTAGTGTCGCGCTATCAGAACAAGCGCTTATTGGCCGCTATGTATATTCAACAGTTACTCGATTTCACTCCATTGAAATCAAGAAGTCATGCTAAGTTACAGCAGTTATTGCAAGTTCATCGTAATTCCGTGAACGCTCTGAAGGCTTTGAAGACTCCTTATTTTGCTGACTTTCTCCTTCTGTCACTTACTTTGTCAAACTTAGACGCACAAACCCGAATGAACTTCGAGGCTAAGCATTCTGCGTTCTCTACTCCGACTTATCAGCAGCTTATCACGTTCTTGGACGAAGCTTCAAGGACGCTTGAGTTGTGCTGTCTGGATCAACTGGGTTCGACCCCAGTTAAGGCGCAGTCTACGGCGCAGTCATCGAGAAATGTCAACTCTTTGCTCGCTGCAAACGCCAGCTCACATGACTCCAGTGAACATAAGCCTGCTTCAGGCTCGTCAAGCCGGCAAGCTCAAAGCCGTCCATTACTCACTTGCCCATTATGGGAGAGTTTTCACACCTTGTATAAGTGTCAAACGTTTCTCAAGCATTCGCTGCCCGACAAGTACGCTACTCTCGGGCGATTACGTCGCTGTTTCAATTGCTTGGGACTTCATTTACAATCCGAATGTCAATCTGAACGTTCGTGCTGGACGTGTCACAGCACTCAGCATCACTCGTTGTTGCATCCGATGAAAGCACCAACGCCGACTATCAACCATCCTGATAACAGCTCTACTCAGCCCACAGGCACGATCGCAGCTCGTACTCTTTCCTGTCGTATGGAGGCGACCCCGTACACTCAGCGCGTCGCCCTGTTTGGGTCTGTGAGAGCTTTAATTGGGGATCTGCGGGGGACAACATCACCCTATTCGTGCCGTCATAGATTCTGGGTCTCAAGTCTCAGCTATAACTCTTTCTCTCGTTAAAAGGTCTCGATTAAAGGGTAGAACCTAGCCCTATTCAATTGTCTGGCTGGGGCAAGCGGCTACCAAGGTTCATGGCAATGTGCTCTGTGACATTGCTTCTCGGTTGAATCCAAACCATCATCTCCGCGTTCAGGCACTCGTTCTGTCTACCATTTCAGATCGCGTTCCTACTACCTCCATCCCTATCGAGGTGTTCGAGCGCTATCGTGGGCTCTCGTTGGCCGACGATAGGTTTCATCTTCCAGTCAAGATCGACTTCCTGATAGGAGCGGATCTGTATCCGGATATTCTTAGTAGGACCAGCGATGTAGTCATCGGAGGCCAACCCTCCGCTCTCAACACCCTGTTCGGATGGGTGATCTTGGGTTCGATTCCGGCATCAGGATTCGAGTCTCAGGCCCCATGCTCCCTTTTCTCATGTTCAGCTCCATTGTTGGATCGTTCTCTTCGCATGTTCTGGGAAACTGAGGAGGTTTCGCGTCCTTCTCAGAAAAATCCAGATGATCAGCTTTGTGATGACCAGGACACTCAAGACGATGCGGGGCGTTACTCTGTAGGGCTCCCATTCAAGCCTCACTGCGTGCCCCTTGGCTTCAATCGCAATGTTGCCTTCTCAAGTTTTCTCAGTCTGGACGTCGCCTCAAGCGCGTTCTGAGCATGACGTTGCTTACCACAAGTTCATGCGGGAGTACGTGGATCTTCAGCACATGCAGCTTGCTGTCACGTCATCGGATTACGTGATTCCACACCATTGCGTGCACAAGGCTTCAAGTTCGTCAACAAAGCTTCGAGTCATGTTCAACGCCTGGCGGCGGACGCGCATGGGGGCTTCTCTTAATCAGCACTGTTATCGGTCCCAAGCTTCACGAGATCTCCCAAGTATCCTGATCAACTTCAGGACTTACCCCATCGCTATCTGTGCTAACATCCGCCAAATGTACAGGCAGATTCGTATTCTACCAGCTGATCGAGTCCATCAGCACATCTTTTGGCGCCCGAATCCTGACTTTGCTGTCTTGGAGTACGAGCTCAATACTGTCACCTACGGGTTAGCTCCATCAGCTTTTCTATCTCAACGAGTTTTACGCCAGTTAGTGCAAGACGACGGGGCGCCCTTTCCTCTCGCCTCTTGTGCGATTACGTTTGACACGTACATCGATAACATCGTCTCAGGCGCTGAGGACCTCGCTCAGGCTTTCGCTCTTCAGGAAGAGCTCACGCTGTTACTTTCCAGTGGAGGCTTCGAGCCTCGTAAATGGGCCAGCAATCTCCCTGCTGCCTTTGCGACCCTTCCCGAGGACCATCTGGAAACACCACTTGCGTTCTCCCCCGAAGAGCAGGGATTCAAGATATTGGGCTTATTGTGGGACCCCCACACTGACGACTTCTCATTCCGTGCTCAGCCTTTCGAAGGCTATTTGACAAAGCGCTCAGCACTCTCCTACATCGCCAGGATATTTGATCCGTTAGGATTTCTCTCGTCATTTGTCTCTTTCATGAAAATCTTTCTCCAGAGATTGTGGATGTCTCAGTCTCAGTGGGACGACCCACTCTCAGACGAGCTCTCAAGCACTTGGCACTCCGCCGTCGCCGGCGTAGCTCAGCTCGTCAAGTTTCGTGTTCCACGTCACTTCCCCTCACTGCACGGCGTCCTCCGGATAGTTGGGTTTTGCGATGCTTCAGAGAAAGGCTACGCCGCCGTCTTGTACCTCCACATGACGTCGGGTTCCACCTTTCACGTTAGCCTTCTCCGAGCCCGTAGCAAAGTTGCTCCAGTCAAGACGTTGACCATTCCAAAGCTCGAGCTGTCGGCGGCTCTGCTGCTTGCACGTCTTCTCCAAGCTACCTTGCCTGCACTCAACTCTCTCACCCTGAACGCCATCGTACTTTACTCGGACTCAACTATCGTTCTCGCATGCCTGGCTACACCTCCTCATCGGCTGAAAACGTTCATGGCAAATCGAGTCGTAGAAATCCTGGAGCACACCTCACCGTCCGATTGGGCTCACGTTCCGTCCACTGAGAACCCAGCTGACTGTGCGTCCCGTGGTTGGACGGCATCTGAAATGCTACTTCACCCTTTGTGGCAGTTGGGACCGCCCTTTCTTCAATCATCCCCAGATTCTTGGCCCCGATCAACGCTTGCGTTGAGTTGCCTGAGATGAAACCGCATGCAGTTCTGATCGCCAAGGCCGACGTTGTCGTCGACCCATTGTTACTTCACTTCATGAAGTTCTCCACTCTACTCCGTTCGCAGCGAGTGTTTGGCTACGCCATTCGATTCCCGCGGATCCTGCTGGCTAAACGTTCTTAGGTCCTGTATCCCAAGGGCCCTATGCGCAAAAAGATTGCCGTCTTCTCTTGACATGCTTGTCAAGCTTTCTCAACGTCAGTTTTTCGCCACTGAGTAGCGCCAGCTTGAGCAAAATGGTAGCGCCACCTCGAAGTTGGCCTCTCTCAAGCCGTTCCTCGATTCATCAGGTTTCCTCAGGGTGGGCGGGAGACTGAGACACTCCTTTCTTCATGTTGACGCCCGTCATCCTCTTGCTATCAAAGCAAGCCCATTGTCGTAGCCCATCGGTTGCATCACTGACCTTATGCCCGGTAAGGATGGTGTCGTGCATGTCGTGTCAGTACGCACGACCCATGGCAGTTTTATTCGCCCAGTCAATCGACTTGTGGTTGTGCTTAGGTAGCTTGGGGAACTTCGTATCGTTTAACTTTTCGTTTTCTTTGAGTTTTGTTTCGTTTTCTTGTCAAAGTGACTTTAAAATATGCATTTTTGGTGGGCGGTATTGTTCGCGCCAGTATTAGCCCACTCTTGTTTCACGTAGTATTTTGTTTTCACTCCCCTCGTACCCATCTTGCTTATCTTATCTCTGATTTTAAACCTGACCCAGACAGGGCGTTGGCTCGCCTCTGTTGCAATCGAACATCCATAGAGTACAGACGTTCTTACTGTTGCCTGTTCTAGGCAAGCGTATTTTTCGGTAGATATTTCCTAACTGTTGCCTCGAGTCCAATAATTATTGTTAGTAGTCACTCTGTGACATTTACTTAACTCGCACAGTTCACTGCAGCTCACAGTGCTTTAAGTGATATTTAATTTCTATTTTCGTGTGCATTACGTATGTTGTTGTATCATCATTTACTATTTTCATCACTATTGATCCCCCTTCTATCTATCATCTCACTAGGCTAGCCTATCATTTTCCCTCTTCATCACCTACATCGACACCTCGCCCAAACGGCAAGTTCGCCGTCTCCTCAAGCCAACTGTCTCGAAGCCAAGGTAAGCTCGATTGTGATTTGTTTTCTTCATTTTCCCCTCGTACTTATTGGCATCATCGTCGTGGTGCCAACACTCATCCATCAACGCGAATAAGAAAAGCGTTTGCGAAGCTTCCTAGTTTAGATAACCAATATTTATTGTCAATTTGTACCGGAAAACGGAAAAATTCGCAGGGGTCACAGAGAAACGAATGTTGCTGTTGAAAGTGTGGCGTTAATAATATATCGGGACTCGGGAATTATATTATGTTAACGTTACGCCAGGACTCAGGATACAGGAACTAACAAGGGAAAGGTGTATAGATATCTCGACGGACGATGTGATATTAAACACAATTTACTTACGGTAACAACTTACGTACGATCAGGGTTCACAAGTACAGAATACAACTTCTACTGACTGACGCTATCCTTGGCGGTAAAACAAAAACTAGTAGGCCGTGACTTCTTCTTCTTCTTCTTTAGAAGCCACTGAGAGTAGAGCTTACAGTTGGATGTCATCAACGAGTGATGGCTCTGTGACGAATATAACGGCGCCAATATTAACGAACGAGGTCGATAATGGTGAGGCTACCCCTTATTCTTATAAAGTCAAGGGTGTACATTGCTTACAAGATAACTGTTCTGTTATTAAAAGGAAAGTTTATGGTCTAAACACTGTTCTTTGCTATATTTAAATGGAGAGTCAAGAGTCTTTCTCAAACTAGTATAATTACTTCCTTTAAATGACAAAATTCCTGATCTACTAGGTACTTTATAAGTATAACTATACTTTACTTATTGGATGAGCAAAGCGAAGACTTCAATTTCACCGACCCTTCAAAAAAAAAGCTCCAATCTTTGTTTTGTTTTGTTTTTTTTTGGTTTGTTTCTTTGTTTGTTTTTCTGTCTGTTTGTTCGCACGCTACCGGGCAAACGGCATATGCGATCTTGATGAAAATTGGAGGGGACCTTCGAAATCTCTGAACTTAGACCTGCCACGTTTTTGGGTACAATCGAAGAAATATTTCTCATGAATATCGTACTTTTACAATTTTTTTCGATTTTAAGTGCGATATTTTTGTGACATTTGGGTCGATTCTGATCAAACGGGTGGGGCTACAACGTTCATATTTTACATGAACATTAAGGTAATGGTGATGTATTGCTTTCTGAAAGAAAAAGTTGAAAAAGTTAGCCAGAATCCATAGAATAAAGGTTTTTTGAGGTTTATAATAACAATTAACAAGTAACAATAGAAACTCGACAACAATCACCTGCATTGCATTCAAAAAGCACTTGCAAAGGGAAATTGGTCCTACGCAAACTAAAAACTTACAAAAAAAGCTCATCCATCAACGCGGCGGGACTTAAGCGTTTCCCTAGTTTACTAGGCGCGGGACCACGTTTCTTTTGCAAGTACGTGCTTTTTGAATGCATTGTAGGTGATTGTTGTCAAGTTTCTATTGTAACTTGTTAATTGTTATTATAAATCTAAATAAACTCATAATAAAACCATTATTCTATGGATTCTGGCTAACTTTTTCAACTTTTACTTTCGAAAAGCAATACAACACCATAACCTTAATGTTCATGTAAAATATGAACGTTGTAGCCCCACCCGTTTGGCCAGAATCGGCCCAAATGCCACGAAAATATCGCACAAAAAATCGGAAAAAAATTGTAAAAGTATGATATTCATGAGAAATATTTCTTCGATTGTACCCAAAAACGTGGCAGGTCTAAGTTCAGAGATTTCGAAGGTCCCCTCCAATTTTCATCATGATCGCATATGCCGTTTGCCCGGAATCGTGCGAACAAACAGCCAGAAAAAAAAAACATTGGAGTTCAATTTTTTTAGGGATCAGTGAAATTGAAGTCTTCGCTTCGCTCATCCAATAATATTTTGATCATGGCTGCATTTGGCTTGCAATCCAGCCATTAATTTAACTAGGAAAACGCTTAAGTCCCGCCGCGTTGTTGGATGAGCGTAATTGGTGCATTGAGCTGCCATGTGTTATGCGAATTTTCTGTTGTTCTGCGAAAAAATCATTACTAAGTTGAAGATAATTTCAAAATTAAATTAAATTAAATACAAAATTTACATCATTTTTTTTTTAATTAATCGTAATTTAAAAAAAGGAAAAATCGTAATATTGAATTTTTCATAAGAAATAATTATTCGATTGCGCACAAATTTTACACGAATATATAAATTCATAAAATTAAGGTTCTGTAAAAAAATCATTACAATCGGATAAAGCATGTAGGTGTTATTCGTAGGAGAAATTTTAAAAATTGAAAAAAGTTGTAAAATTGCGATTTTCGTAAAAAAAAAAAATTTTGATAACGCTCAAATTTCACATGAATATATCGATTCATGAAATTAAGGTTCTGTGAAAAAATCATTACAATCGGACAAAGAATGTAGGTGTTGTAAGTCGAAGAAATTAAAAAAAAAAATCGAAAAAAATCGTAAAATTGCGATTTTCATGAGAAATAACTTTTCGATTGTGCTCAAAAACGTGGCAGTTCTAAGTTCAGAGATTTCGAAGACTTCCATCAAATTTCATCGCAATCGGAGTATCGGTCTAGCCGGAATCGTGCTAACAAACAGACAAAAATACAAAAAAAAACATTCCGGATTTTTTTCTCCAGTGTAGTGAAATGGAATATTCGCTTCGCTCATTCAAATACAAATTAAAAAAATACATCAATATTAATCATTTAGTTGGTAGTATAATACGATGAATCTGTCACTTGTGTTCTTGCCGGGTTTAGGTGAGCCAGCAACTGCTGGACGTGTCCGAGACAGCGTCGGAGGCCTGGTCGACTGACGTTCTGGCATCCGACACAGAGAGACTGACAGAGGTGGACACCGACGACACCGGAAGTGTGGCACGTTCAGACGACACAGCTCGCTCAGAGGTGGAGGATATCCCACCCGCCATCGCTTGTAAGTAGCGGAGACATTGATTGTTTTAACTAGTTTTTCAATGTAAATTAATTCAAACACAACACAGTAAACCACAAAAAATTAGTAAAACACTGACTCATACGGATAATGTCATACTTAACAAAATTAATCTAAGATTAAGAATGGAAGTAAAGTCCATCTTTGCAGGCCGGTTTTCATTCCTTGGTGATCAAACATCCCTTCACCTAATTAAGTGGTGTTGGAATAAAGAGTAGCAATAAGCTTATTAGTGGGGTAAAGATGTCTAGTGCAAAATGTGAAATAAGCACAACAATTTGCACATTGACTTATTTGAGTGTGCCAAATCCAAAAATTGAAGGCCCCAAAATGAGCTTGTTATATTTGTTTTTGTAATAATTCAATTAGATTAATCAATTAAATTGAGCTATTCTGGATTTAATCAACCTAATGTAGTCAAACAAGTTATAAAAAGAAAGCAAATCATGCATACAACATAATGTGATAATACAATTCAGAAAGTAAAAAAGTCCATACTGACCGTAGTTTGAACCAGGATCTCCCACATCCCCCGCTTGAAAAAAGAAGCATTGCTCTGAGCTGATTTGTAGTGTTGTTAAAAATCTATGCCGTTTGCTCTAGAAGTACCAACTTTGGATATTTTGCGGTTGAAGTTAAACAAATTCACGCTCGATGGTAGCAGCATAGGGGAGCTCATTTTTTTGGGGAAATTCTAGACCAATCGTTGTAAAGTTCTAATGGCGGCTTGTCAGTTTCATACGTAAATAAAGCCTACTAAAATGATCATTACGGCCTTGTAGACTTGTATTTTAGCGAAGGAGGCAGTACTCTTTGTCTTGAAACATTTTGAATCTGTTAATATAACACTAGGCCGCTTTGCGAACGCTTTTTTTAGTGGGACCACTTTACCTTTGCAAGTTCTTTTTTTATGCATTGTAGGTGATTGTTGTCAAGTTTCTATTGTTATTTGTTAATTGTTATTTTTAACCCAAAAAACTCATATAAAAACCTTTATTCTATGGATTCTGGCTAACTTTTTCAACTTTTTCTTTCAAAAAGCAATTCATTACCATTACCTTAATGTCCATGTAAAATATGAACGTTGTACCCTCACCCGTTTGGTCAGAATCGGCCCAAATGTCACGAAAATATCGCACTAAAAATCGACAAAATCGTAAAAGTACGATATTTATGAGAAATATTTCTTCGATTGTACCCAAAAACGTGGCAAGTCTAAGTTAGGAGATTTTGCAGGTCATCTCCAATTTTCATCAAGATCGCATAATATGTATAACGGCATATGCCGTTTGCCATGTAGAGAGCGAACAAACAGAAAAAAAAGAAAAAAAACACCTGAGCTTAATTTTTTGGGTGGTCAG
Organism: Sweltsa coloradensis; assembly: GCA_024449915.1. NCBI lineage: Eukaryota > Metazoa > Arthropoda > Insecta > Plecoptera > Chloroperlidae > Sweltsa > Sweltsa coloradensis. The sequence continues at coordinate 62,239 of JAMZAV010001020.1, forward strand.
TGAAATTGAAATCTTTGCTTCGCTCATCCAATTAAAATTATTATAATGCAATTATCATCCCAAGTTTCATTTTGTCTGGCTGCGACGGCTGGGATGGGCTTGGATAATCGGTGATAATGTTGACATTCTAGGATTTTTTTTCATATTCATATTTTATATTTTATTATTCTTGCGAATATGTGGTTACATGGTGGCAAGTTCCTAAAATTAGCATTTTAAAATTGTATAAAAAATATAACATTCACATTCATTTTTCTTCATTTATTTTTTTATATCTAAAACACCATCATCAAATCAACATCAAACATCAATCAAATTGATTGATATTACTATCTTAGGGTGGGACAGGACCTCGGTATATTGGCCTATGTTGGTGGAAGCAGAAGCTTGAGAGATGCCCTGGATTTGGGACTTTACAAGTGTCGCTCAAAATATTCGAAAATGAGCCGTCCAATACGCGGTCGCAGTGGCCTCGTGTGCTGTGACTTCACAATGTACTGCAGAAGCTCCGAAAGCGCGCGTCTCAGTCAGCGAAACGCCAGATCATTCACACATGCAGCAACTCGGCTCGGGCTCACCGCTCACTCGTCGAACGAGTTAGAACAAGATGATGTTAGCTGTTCTAGGAGGGTAGGGGGGGCTGAGTTAATTTCATCAAACTATATTTTGTTCAGGCTCATATATTATATTAAAGGTAAAAACAAATCATGTACCTACATTATCAGGAAATACAAAAATTGCATTTGTATGCTGTGAATGAAGAAAGATTTATAAAACTTCCTGACTTAAAGTAAAAATTAGTGGATTCAAACACGTCCGTAATAGGTACCCGGTACCAGTACCGCCGAACCGGCATATAATGTAAAATACGTTGCTGAAAGACCTCATGAGATACATGGCAACTGCATTTGAGCAAAGTGTTGTTACATTGCATTGTAAGTATTCGTTTTATCATTCAATTGTGTGGCTCGTTGGTCTTGTGGTTAGCGTATCTAATCCAATGCAGAAGGTCCAGGGTTCGATTCACGCTAAATTCAGAAGTTTTTTAACTTCTGATTTGGACTTAAGTCCATCAGTTCTTGTCTTAGGAGTTTGTGAACGGTGACTTTGGAGCCGTCCTAGCAACGAAGCACATAATAAATTCAGAGTTGTTCTGAATCCGCCTTGTTGATTCTGGCGTTGATCGGCGGGTTTTTGCATTGTCCATCCCACTGATTGCTATATTTCCTATAAATATCAATCTTTGGATGGTTATCTCTCACTCGTCGATTGCGTCGGGGCCTACAGGGTTGGCTTGGTCGCTTTGATTTACTGTCCCTCACTGAAAAACAGTTATATAACTGTGTGGGTAGACTCTAAATACATTTTTTTATTTTTTTATTTATACGTTTATTGCGTTAGTCACAGAAGTACCATTTTAACTCGCAAATATTATATTCTGCATATCATCGTCTATTCATTTTTTTAGTGCATAGAAAAGCTTATTAAGGTTGGACAGGACCTCGGTATATTGGCCTATGTTGGTTGAAGGAGAAGCAAAAGAGAGGCCCTGGAGGTGGGACTTTACCAAGTGTCGCTCAAAATATTCGAAAATGAGCCGTCCAATACACGGTCGCAGTTGCCTCGTGCGGCTGTGACTACACAATGTACTGCAGAAGCTCCGAAAGCGCGCGTCTCATCAGCGTAGCGCCAGATCATTCATACATGCAGCTATTCGGCTCTGGCTCACTCGTCCAACAAGATGATGTCAGCTGTTCTAGGAGGGAGTGTAGGGTGGCTGAGTTAATTACATCAAACCATATTTTGTTCAGACTAATATATTACATTAAAGGTTAAAACTAATCATACATTAGTAGGAAATACAAAAATGGCAATTGTTTGTTGTGAATGAAGAAAGATTCATAAAACTTCCTGACTAAAAACTAAGTGGATTCAAACACGTCCGTAATAGGTTCCCGATACCAGTACCGCCGTACTGGCATATAATGTAAAATACATTGCTAAAAAACCACATGAATGAGATACCTGGCAACTGCATTTGAACAAAGTGTTGTAGAATTGCTTTGTAAGTAGTAATCCAGCCACCTCCTGATGTAATTAAGCCTAGTGCTTTGCCCCCCCCCCCCCCGTAATCCCAGCTTAAATATTTTATTCTGCATATCATCTATTAATTTTTTGATGCATAGCCGTGCATAGCAAAGCCCCTTAACTTCTTCTAAAACACATAAAAACCACTTCAAAAATACGCATTTTCAAAACAAAACTAACGAGATAAATATTAATCCCAGAATTTCAGTAGTAAATATGCACATACACTTATGCATTTCGACAGTCACCTTGGTAAAACGAATATGTTTGCCTGTATGCTTCGTCATTTTATAAAAAAAATTGGATGAAATTTACTAAAATGGGCCACTTCACGTTCATTTTTTTTAGTTTTGAGATCGCAGATAGTTGCTGTAAAACATCGTTTACAGAGTCCGAGTGCAGTGCAGTTAAAACATAACGATATAACTGTAGTATGGTGATTTTTTTTTCGCCTTCGGCGAGAGAACCTCCGGCGGCTGGGGCGTCGCCCCTGACCCAAGCTGCCGCCGACAAAATATGCTAATGGATTTGCCCCCCCCCCCCCAACTTTCAAAACGTTCCTACGCGCCTGCATATATTCTATGAACTCGTATACATAGTCCGAACCCTAATAACTTCCACATAATATAGATTTATATGCACATTTAACAATCGTTAAGTTCTCCCCGCTTAATTGGGATTCATCACGATCGGAGTACGACTGGTAAATAAGCAAACAATCAATCAAACAATCAAACAAACAAATAAACCCCCAAAAAAATAACAGCCAAGCTTTCTTCTCCACTTAGTCAGATTACGCACTTCCATTGAGCAGGTCATGGAGTGGGTGTTGTCATATCCCTATTCAAAAACTCCCACCCTTTTGTATTTGGCATCCACCGCCTACTGGTGTAACAGAACGGGAAAAAGGAATTATAAAAGAAGATGGAGTAAAACGGTAATTCTGGAGTAATACTTTCTCACCTTCAAATTCCGAGTCCTCTTCCGATATTCACAACATGACAATGGCGACGACGAAGGAAAAAACCTAAATTACCTGAGCCTACTCGTGAGTACAAAAATTTCCATCTATACACTTCATAGTATCTCAAAATGAATCAAGTAGCCCGACCACGTTTCGGTTGAGGTTAGGTTGCCCGCCAATTCGACGTGTTTACAAGTTCCTTGGGGTCAATGGCACTCCTTATCGGGACTATCAACTTGTAAAACGTTAGGACTTCAGGTTCAGAGATTTTTCAAGTATCCCGGAGACAATGGCACTCCCTGTCGGGAACATAAACTTTGTAAAACCATTTCAACTGCTAGGCCAGTCTGACCAAGGGAGGCAGTGGACTTCCTGGGTCGACAGATTCGAGCTATACCTCGAAGCTGTCAACATCTCTTCCCCACAGTGTAAGAGGGCACTTCTACTTACTTATGCAGGCGAAGAAATCTATGAGCTATTCAAAAATCTACTAGAATCTACAGTACGCGTAGGTGCTGAAGGCACAACTCAGGATACCTATGAAGCAACCAAATCAAAACTTGCAACCTACTTTGCTTCAAAGGTGAACATAGAATTCGAACTATACACCTTTCGGCAGGCTAGTTAGTCTAATGAAGAATCACTAGACCAATTTTACACCAGGCTGTTGAAGTTAGCGCAGTCCTGCGATTTTCATAACGTTACACGTGAGATTAAGTCACAGATGATCCAACATATGACTTCTGGTAGGCTACGCAGGTATGCTTTACGCCATCCAGCAGCTACCCTTAATGATATTCTAACAGAGGGGAGAGCATACGAAATGACTGAAAAACGAGCATCAGCTATCGAGGAACAACCGGAAGAAGTCAATGCAATTCAGAAACAACCGAAGAAGAACAAATCTCAGCTGCGCTACAAGAACCACGACCGAAAGGACAAATAACAGCCAGGTATGCCTAATGAACAAAATAGAAAGTGCTACAACTGTAAGAGGGATTGGCCTCACAAATGGCGGCCCGGAAAGCCTGTCCTGCCAAAGGCAAAACATGCAACAACTGCGGGAAGGCCAACCATTATGCCCAAGTGTGCCGATCGGAAAGAAACCATAACTCCGTTGCGGGTCCCAGCAGCAGCACCATAGGCCCACTGGTAAGTCAAAGAATTTGTGCATGCTACTGCCACTACAACTAACAATGTCTGTCATGACCGGAAGACAGTTCAGGTCCCGATTCCAACTACAAGCTAAGGGTAGTGGCAAACTCGACCTCTCAAAATAAGCCTCACAAGTCGGCCCCGATAACAGCAGTATCATGCTAAAAAACCCAACCGATTAAATTCATGGCCGACACCGGTACGAGTGTAACAATAATTTCAACCGACACCTTCAATAAAATAGCAATAAAACCCAAAACGCAATCGACAAGAACAAAAATATTTCCATACAACAGCAACTCTGGTCTAGTTGTGACAGGAAAATTTAATGCCTCACAAGGAAAAGATTATTGAATCTGAAATTTTTGTTAGACAGGGAAACTCAGAGTCCCTCCTTAGTTGCAGCAATTCAGTTAACTTGGGTCTTATTAAAATAACGTGCTCGGTTTATCCTGCAGTAAGCCCTGTCGACTATGTAGAGAAATTCAGTTCCCTCTTTACGGGTAGGCTATTGGAAAACTGACCAACCACCAAGTCCACATTCACATTGATGAAACCGTACCTCCAGTAGCCCAACGTCATAGGCGTATACTGTTCAATGTGCGAAATATGGTAGAGGCTGAAATAAAACGTCTCAAGGATGCTGACATCATTGAAACAGTAGATGGACCAACGCCCTGGGTCTCACCAGTAGTTGTGGTACCGAAACCCCAAAGCCCAGGAGCCGTTCGATTATGCATCGATATGAGGAAAGCGAATAATGCCGTAAAAAGAGTCAGACATGTAACCCCAACCATAGAGGATATTGTAACCTCGCTAAATGGAGCAGCCTACTTTTCTTAACTCGAACTTAATGAAAGTTACCATCAACTTGAGTTAGATTTAGAATCTCGCGCAATCACAACCTTTTTAACGCACATGGGGCTAAGGAGGTATAAGCGCCTAAACTTTGGAATTAGTTCGGCCTCTGAAGTTTTTCAAGACACCATTCGGCAGGTGCTAGGCAACCTAAAAGGAGTGCTTAAAACGTAAGCGACGATATACTCGTGTACGGAAGAACACGCAAAGAACACGACGAAGCCTTTCAAGACAGAGGTATAACACTCAACAAAAAGAAGTGCCAGTTCACAAAAACTGAGCTAAAATTCTTTGGTTACTATTTACCAAACAGGGCCTACAGATCGACCCCGAAAAGATCATGGCGATCTCCAACCTTGACATGCCGACCAGTCCAACTGAAGTCAGAAGTTTGCTAGGCATGCTGAATTACTGCGGTCGTTTTCTCCCAGACCTGGCTTCGGGCACAAAACCACTTCGAGAGTTAACCGAGAAAAATCGGGAGTGGAAAAGGACACAAAAACATACCTACACCTTCAACAAACTAAAATCACAGATGATTAGTGCCCACTCGTTGGCATACTACGATGCCAACAAAGAAACACACTTGCATGTTGATGCCGGTCCCCATGGGGTAGGCGCAATACTATCGCAACAAAGAGGCAAAACGGTGGAGATAGTCGGCTACGCAAGTCGAGCCCTAACAGCGTTAGAGGAACAGTACTCTCAAATCGAGAGAGAGATGGTATCAGCGACTTACGGAATGGAGCATTTCCACCTTAACCTGTGTGGTTCCAACTTTATCCTCCACACCGACTCCAAGCCCCTTGTATCCGTTTTCTCTAATCCCAGAGGCCCCTCCCTCAGCCCCCATTGAGAGACTACTCCTTCGCACTCAGCCATACCAATTCCATGCCATCCACCAAATCGGACAAGAAAATCCGTCCGACTACTTGTCCCGACATCCACTTCCTTTCACAACGGACAACCGTCCACGCACAAAGTTCCAGAAGAATACCTAACGTTCTTGTCAGAACAGTCTTGCCCCGTTTCAATGTCCCTCCAGCGATTGAAATCGAAACTGCAAAGACGAAACCTTCAAAATCCTGATTGAAGCTTGCAAGCATCCCCAGGTACAGCCTACAAACTGTGGGAAAAAGAACAGCTAAAACAATACCTGAGAATACGCGACGAAAATAACCACGCTCATGGAGTAGTATTACGCGGGACCCGGCTAGTGATCCCCCCTGCTCTCCATGAGACTGCTGTATGCCTCGCACATCGGGGCACCGCGAATTGTGAAAACGAAGCGCTCATCCCAGAAAAGCTGTGGTTCCCCAATATGGACAAACTCGTTCACAATGCAGTAACGTCGTGCATACCCTGCCAGGCAATTACTAAGCCAAAGAATCGATAGACCCCATTCGTCCTACTGACCTCCAGAGGGTGTGTGGGAAAAAGTAGTCATTACTTTGATGGTCCGTACCCTGACGGAAAGTACCTACTGATTCTGAACGACAAATGTTCTCGGTATCCCTTCGTGGAAATCATACCATCAACCAGCACCCCGACATGTAACACAAGTCTTACAAAAGTTATTCTGTCAATTCAGAGTAATTGTTCATTTTAAAAACCGCAATGGACCGCCATTCAATGGCGCAGAGTTTGCAGCATTCGCCACACCGCGCCACTATGGCCCGAGGCCAACGGGCAGGCAGAAAAATCTGTGGAATCTATTCGCAAGACGGTGTTAGCAGTCCATATGGAGAAGAAGGATCTACAAACGGAACTCGACTACGCTTTAATGAACTACAGAGCTACACCTCACTCTACGACAAACCGATCTCCCTACGAGCTCATGTTCAGCCGTAAAATGAGAACGACACTACCCTCAGTAACCCCTAACCTAGAGTGTGAAAACAACGACCAAGACATCCGAGCGAACGATGCGGGACATAAACAAAAAGCAAAATTGTATGCTGATCGAAAGAGAAACACCAAACTTCATGCACTACAACTTGGCGACCTGGTGCTCTGCCAACAACAAAAGCGCAACAAACTCAGCACACCATACGACCCAGATCCATTTGTCATCATAAAGATCAGGGGAAGCCAGATTACAGCCAAACGCGGACAACAAGTCATTCTACGAAACTCGTCTTTCCTAAAGAAGTTAAACACGCTTGAGTCGAGGACACACAACAACAAAGATCAAGAGAGGGATGGTGCTCCGTGGCCAGGCGAACCAGATGATTGGGCAAATATTCCAGCAGCAGACCTTGCAGATCCGTGGGGGAAGATCACCCCCCCAGATAGGGAGGAAAACCATTCCGGAAGAAGCACCACAGCAGGATGAGCCAGTGTATCCAATCTTGCCACCAGCTTACCCGGATGGAGAGGCAGCAGTCTGTCGCAACCCTCCTCGAAACAGACAGATTCCTGAACGTTTCCGTTAAAAATAACCCTCTGGTATTTGCTAGGCCATCTAGGCTATCTACATTTTCATTTTTCATATATGTTAACTTGTAATCTTTTAAGAACAATTATTCAGTTCACAACTAATATTAGTTTAGTAGCCTACAAGTCAACCTCCATTTGGTGTCTAAAAATGTTAGTTTAGTATTAGGTTTGATGTCCAAGATTTTTATTCTCAAGTTAGAGTTTTTGCTTCACAATTTCCTTATATTATTGTAACCTTGTAGTTTTTTTTTTTTTTTTTATTTCTTATTAAAGTCTATCGATGAAGTGAACTACCCTATCAAAACAACAATTTCTTTAACATTAAATAAACTTAAAACACCTTTAAATAATACTTTTAACTATATTATCATCATCTAGTATTATTTAAAGCGGTATTCAACACAACTTCATAATTTATGTATTTTAACAAGTAAATAATAATATTGTTCCGTTCTAAATGTGCGTGTTGTATTTTGACTCCAGTAGTATATCATGCTAGGCACAATCATAAAATTAAATATTATACAATAATCGATGTATAAATTTTTATAGCACTTGAGTAAGAAATGGTGAAGAAATGCAAAACGAACATAAATTCTCTATGTAATATGTATTTCATCGACATTAAGATAGTCAAAACCACAAATTAAGATTTTAATTATACTTTTCTTGTAGCAAATAACCACATGTTGACTTGGCAACATAGCACTGGTTTGTTTTTTGATGGCAGTACTGAATGTCCCAAAGGAGTAGCAAGCCACCAGCGTCCACCTCGAACTTATATTATATACAAATAAATAGTAGTTGCGTACATCTGCAGAATATGGCTGTGTATTACGACAAAGAAACATTGGCTGATTGATTTGCAAGTGTAAACAGCGCCCGCATTGCAAACAATTAGCTTTTACGCTCGTTTTTTCTTAGCGTCCCTCAAACGCCCCGCGTCTGTCTGCAGGAGTATTCATCTGAGCTGCCCCAAAGCCGTGGACACGAGTGGCATGAGCGCAGCGTATTCGCGTATCATGCAAGAGGTACCCGGTTCGAGACCTGGCCTGTGCGTTTTTTTTCCTTTTGTTTTTCCGGAAATAATAATTATTTATATCTTTATCCGTGATAGATTTAATTTTTGTAATCTTTTCGTGGAAGTTACTCTTTTCTTTTCTTTTTATATTTTATGTATATTTGCCACAGCCTCTGTTAGTAATTTCTTGGTAAGAACAGGTGGATTTGAAAGTGGTCTCATCTAGGCCTAATTTAGCAAATGTACCAAGGCCCCAAGCATGTCTTGCAATCTTCCGTGCACGCTCGTAGATTTTTTGATGAAATGGAATAAATAAATAATATAAACAAATAAAATATAAATATAAATAAATAAACAATAAGTACGTTCACATAATTGTCTACTAGTCAACCGCCTAATCTATTTGATTTACAAACTAGGGAAACGCCAAAGTCGTTGTTAGACGAGTAAGTGAGCCATGTGTTGAGTCACCACATTACAACACACACATTAAACACACACATTACTTTTCTTTCCCCTACCTTAGACCTCCCTAGCCTATCATTGGCTAAAGTGACGCCATATGGCCGGACAGTTGATTTACCCTTAAACTTAAAAACTTAAAAACCCTATTATTTATATCACAATATGATTACCTAACTTAAATCCAATTAATGTTCACGGGTACTCAACACGTGGCTCTCTCACTCGTCTAACAACGACTTTGGCGTTTCCCTAGTTATTTTATAAACAAACAGGGGGCACGCCAATAAATAGCGGCGCAGAATGGGTTTTTGTTTACAAAAATAGCAATATAAACACGGCCCATACTTTGGACTAAATAGGTATCTTGGATATTTAATTATTTGTACCAAGGCTGTGATCAAGATCCACGAATCTCCTAATGGATATTCCACAAAACATGGATTTACAGTAACGCCAGTTACTATTCTTAGTCCATACTAAGTCCATGTTAAGTCCAAAAATAATAATTCTTCGAAAAAAAAAATTGTCGTTAAAATAAAACCTACACATTTAAGTCTATTTTTCAATTTAATATTTCCCTAACTAAGGCCCCCTAGCCTATCATAGGCTAGAGTGGCGCATTATGACCTTACAGTTGACAATTGCTCTTATACAAACTAAACTTTTATAGCTATATTATACTTATCAAACTTAAATGCAAATGTTCCCGGGTACTCAACACATGACTCGCTCACTCGTCTAACAAAGTCTTTGGCGTTTTCCTAGTCTAGTTGACTAAGGCGCCGTTATACCCCAAATGTGAGAGACCTGGGTTCAATCCCCTGGTCGGGAAGGATTTTGTAATTTCTGGATTGTATTAAAAACATTATTCAACATGTTTTGAAATGCATATAACGTAGTGTAGTCCATCATCTGTGACAATATTATGGAAAACATAGCCAGTACGAACTACGTGAAAATATTGCAAGGTTTACTCAATCTACGAGCGGAATTTGGGGGTACCTTGACGACCAACATTTGATAAACCTTGCATGGGCACGGCATTTCACAGCCAGGTAAATAACAAACAAAAAAATATTTTTCCTAAATCAACATCATTGTCGTTAAAAATTTCTACCCATTGGCAGTCAATTTTTCAATTTATTATTTCTTGTAGCTTTGAATCGAAATGGATTGTGCTCATTTTGTTAGCAGTTCTCAGTTAACTGGTAACGGATGTATGTTTAAAATTTCAGTTCAATCTTTTAAGCCGTTCGGCCGTTAGGTATCTGACAGACAGAGTCACAGCTTTCACAGTGAGTGCCGATTTTTTCGACCTGCGTTGTAGACTACGTTCGCTGCGTTCACTCGTCTAATTAGAGCAGCAGATAACTAAATATTGATATGAATGCTGAGCCGCGAGCAGAATAGGCATTGAAGGTGTAGGCCACACCCACCCCTGTCTCTCGTCATCGACAGCCGACTACAGCGTGCGACGTCACTGCGCTGTTGCCGTAATTCTTGTAATCGCTCGGCCGTACGAGTTGAGTTGGACCAAACATCTCAAATATCTCGAAAACGAACCCCGTTTGACCACATTTTTAAAAGCAAATAATGTTTGTCGTGAAATTATCTACATTTTGCACGTAAATTTGTTAATATTCAGTAACAGGTCACGATGTTACGCAACGATATGCGATTGAAAGTGTAGGATTTTGTTCAGCTACAATGCATAAGATAGGGAATTCCAGCGCATTTCAAAACGCAATTGATAAAAAAACTAGTACCGTTAGGCCCAAAAAGTTTTTTGCTATACTCACAAGTCACAAGCTCAATCTCATCTTGCAGTACCTGGAATCTGAAGGATATCTATTAAATGCGCAGTTATCATCGATCGACTTTAATATTATTAATCTGAATTTTTCTCTTTACCATCAAGGTCTTATTCAAAGCAGGGAGGAATGTCATATCCCTATTCAAAAACTCCCACCCTTTTGTATTTGGCATCCACCGCCTACTGGTGTAACAGAACGGGAAAAAGGAATAATAAAAGAAGGTGGAGTAAAACGGTAATTCTGGAGTAATACTTTCTCACCTTCAAATTCCGAGTCCTCTTCCGATATTCACAACATGACAGGTGTCACCCCTGCCCCTGTCTTTGATGTAGTGTCGTATGTATGCCGCGCAGAACGCTGAGTCATAGTCTCGAACGAGGAAATAAAACAGATGACCCGACAGTTGACACAGACAGTAGATTTGGGCACAAGGAAAAAAATGCGTCAATTGCGAGAATGTTTATTTTTCTATAATAGCAACACTCGACTACAACAATGAATCAAATTAATCGAAACTATAAGGAGAAGCAACAGGTTGTTCAGGTCGTCAATGCAAAGTTATAGATAATAATCAGTGGTGTATTAGGGGGTATACGCGAGTAAACGGCATATACCCAAAAACAAATATTGGCCCCCCTGTATACATAAAAAAAAATTGCAGGGTATACCTCTTGGTATAAACTAGGAAATCATAAATTAAGTCCTCCAAAGAGCAAAATAATAAAATAATTATGCGACCATATCATCACCATCCAATATATCAAGCTTTAATTTCATCAACATGAATGGGCCCCCTATTGCCGATTGGAATCCCATGTTAAACCACCGAAGGGCTAATGGTGAACAATCAAAAAATAGTTTAGTTCCTACTAAGGACACACAAAGAGAGTCTTTGTGGAAGATTTTGTAGTGATTTACTTTTACACTAACAGTTCAGTAAAAATTCTCAATCCTGTCAGCTTTAATCACACAAATATACCATTTAAATGTGTCAATTAAGTATGCCTTATTATTATCGTTAACCTTAAAATACGGTAAATAAACATCCATACATGTCACCTTTTTTGTTTCCCAATCTAAATCTCCTGAAAAAAATAACAAAAATAGTTTGGTTGGATATTAGGCCTAAATACTAGGTAGGCCTATATAAATTATTAGAATATATACTAGCATAGTTTAAACCAGTTGAAAATTAATGTAAAAAAACACCACACCCTACGTTGAATGGTGTGCCTTGGCGAATTGAGGTTTGAATTTATTTTGAGGTGGCGATATTGGCCGTGTACCGGATCAGAAAATTTTGAAAAAATAGTTTTGATTTTTTAAAAGAGCCCGGTTTTAAAGCCATTTACTATATTTTGACTTGGTTGCATATTTTGGAAAATAGAAAAACGCGGTCGAATAGCCAAAAATCATATTCTGTGGAATTGTAAATGTGTAAACTAGACCTTCTGATTTGTAATTTGAACCAAATACGTACCAAATTTTCTACGATTAATGTTCATCACCCGACTGCTAGATTGTATGTTTTTCTTTGCTTCATGTGATCTCCAACCTGGCTAGAAGGTATTGTCTTACTCATGACTTGACAAGTTGACAATCATTCAGGTACCCACATATTTTCTTGTTAGCAACACACACATATGCCACACCATATGCATGCCTAGTGCAAGATTTGTCTTACAATATTAATTGTTATTGTGTAGACTAGGGAAACGCCAAAGTCGTTGTTAGACGAGTGAACAAGTCATGTGTTGAGTACCTGGGAACATTTACATATTTTAAGTTTGATAATTTTATTGGTGTAAATAGTAGCCCTAGGGTTTTTAAGTTAAGTTGGTATAAGGGCGCGTCAATTGTAAGACCATAATGCGCCACTCTAGCCTAAGATAGGCTAGGGAAGCCTAAGGTAGGGGGAAGAAAAGTAATGTTAGCGGGTACTCAACACCTGGCTCACTCACTCGTCTAACAACGACTTTGGCGTTTCCCTAGTATAATCTTTATACAAACATTTGTGGTCACATACCCTTGTTAAACAGATAGGCTAAACCCCAGGCTAAATGGAACGGCCGGTGTATGACCCCTAGAACAGGTACTTCCTCCAGCGTCAATGTTTGAAAAATTAAAGACGATTCCGTCTGGGCTCGGGGTAGAATTGGCCCAGAGCATGGCTCTGCTAATCGTAAAAGGCGATTCAAGAGAAAAAGTCCACCTCGCAAACATTAGCTAATAAGAGGGAAGTATATTATACTCTCCAAAACTAGAGGCGAGCTCTGTCAATCGTCGTCGAGGACACCTCCCCCTTCCCTTGACGACCTCCCCGACGACGGTGACAATGACACAACGAACGATGACAAAGACAATGACAACCACGACGTGAGAAATCCCCCTTCCTCCCCTTACCCATGGCTGGTTCTGACCAGCATGGGACCCTCCTCCCCATCCCCTAGGCTAGAGTGGTGCATTATGACTTGACGGTTGACGCGTCCTTAATCCAAATAAACAAAAAATGATTTAGGACTATGCGAACAGAGAACGTGGTTTATAGTTTTTTGGTTTCAGGGTACGTCAACCGTTTGTCGTCGTTGTCGCCGTCTTTGTTATAAAAAAAGGCTAGTCCCATACGTCCCAATTTAGTTTTAGTTTGGATTAAGGGTGCGACAACCGCTAGGTCAAAAAGCGCCACTCTTGCCTAGAGGATTTAGGGAGGAAAATCCCATGCTGGTGCTGGTCAGAAATAGCCACGGGTAAAGGTGAAAGAAAAGGGAGGGTTCTCGCGTTGTGGTCGTCATCGTCTTTGACATCGTTCGTTTTGTCCTGGTTGTCGTCGTTGGGAATGTTGTCAGAGAATATGGGGGGTCCCCGACGACGACTGCCAGAGCTCGCATTCTTGTTTCGGGAAGTAATATACTTCCCTACATAACAGCTGATGTTTGCGAGATAAATTACTTTTATAAATGTGCCATAGCCCGCTCAAATTTAAATCTAGGGCCTTATGCCAGTGCCACCTGGTGCTAGATGTATGAACTACAAACAGGAAATAACTCTATTACCCACAGTGCGCCATTGCTTCCTGTGTTGCCATCCTGTCACAAATGTCTGTGTGCTAGGCCAAGCCTACTAGTGTTTATCTATCTTTAAATATCAATTAATCCACTTTAATCTTTCAATGTCAACGTTATTTTATAACAGGTTATGTGCCCAGGTATTGCTTAATTGATATTGCTTAAATCTAAGCCGAAAGATAAAAGATAACCTAAAAATAACCTCCAAAAACTGTTTCGTTATTGGAGCACATGGCGGCTAACCTAAGCCCATCTCAACCAGAGAGACTGGAGGGCGGTAGCAACTATTATACATGGAAATTTGGCATGAGAATGCAATTAGTCCGTGATAAGTTGTGGAAAGCATTCGACCAAGGTGACTTTGATCTAGAGGTTGAAACCAATCTGAATATAGATCGGCGTGCACTTGCCACTCTAAGCCTAGGGCTGAAGCCTCATTTCTACATACATGTTAGTACATGTAAAACTGCCCGTGAAGCATGGTTAAATTAGAAGCAGCCTTTGAAGACAGAGGCCTAGTAAGGAAAATCCATTTACGCCTTGAACTTAATGGCATTAAGTACCAACACTGCAAAAATATGGAGGACTATCTGAACAAGATGTTGGCTGTTGCTCAACAGCTCAGTTCGATTGATGCAGCAGTGACCGATGATGAGCCGGCAATAATAATACGATCCAACTTGCCAGACTTATTCGACCCACTTGTAATTGCACTTGAAAATTGTAGCCAGAAACTGAATGCCGACGTCGTCCGAGCTAAATTGGTACAGGAAGAAACGAGACGTCAACGAGGTGAGTCCATTCCTGATGAATCTGCTCTAGCAACAAAGCCTAGTATCAAGAAGTTTAAATGCTTTAACTGTGGTAAAGCTGGACACTACGCTAAAGATTGCAAGTCACGATCAAAACAAGATCCTAAAGGTGACAAGCAAGACAAAAAGGATAGGCCTAAGTCTACAGTTCTTTGGACAACAGGTAATCGAAATGTACACAAGGCTGAAGACTGGTGCGTTGACTCAGGGGCGACTAAGCACATGTCAAATAAACTTGAATGGTTTGACGCAATCCAAGAAGGTCAATCAACTTCATAATGTATGGCCGATGGTACGACCGCCTAATCTATGGGAAATGGTAATGTCGCTCTAACCATTTCGGTTAATGGATCAATACGAGAAGCATCAATAAAGAACGTGCTGTTTGCTCCATCGCTCAAAACTAATTTTTTGTCAGTGGCTAAACTCACAGATAAAGACTACAAGGTTGTGTTTACAAAACATAACTGCCAGATTCATAATGAAGAGGGAAACGTCATAGCAACTGCGAGCAAATCAAGTGGCTTGTATAAGCTAGACACTCCGGAGACTAAGAGTGCCTTAGCAAACATCGCTGCTGTAGGGGTCACAAACCGTGAGTACACAATGTGGCACAAACGCCTAGGCCACCTCAGTCCAGGCGGAATGAAACGACTAGCAGATGGTATGGCTACCAGGCTAGTAATGGGACAGCCTCCTACTTCACCTTGTGTAGGGTGTGCTCTGCATCGTACCCCGTTTCCAAAAGTTAAGACAGTCCGAGCTCAAGAAAAACTAGGCATTGTTCACACTGACCTGTGCGGACCAATGAGCGAAGAATCCAATGGAGGAGGAAGATACTTCTTAACATTTATTGATGACAAGACAAGGTGGACCAAGTGTTACATTCTGAAGGAGAAGAGTGAAACTTATGAACGCTTCATCGAGTATCGGGCGGAAGTTGAGAACCAGACCGGTATGAAGATCAAGATTCTGCATTCAGACAATGGCCGTGAGTATATTTATAAATTACTATTAGACCATCTAAGAAAATGTGGGATACGCTCTCGGACTACTGTGCCGCGGAACCCAGACGAAAATGGCGTTGCTGAGAGAGCAAACAGAACGATAGTAGAGAAGGTATGTTGCATGCTTGAGGAAGGTAAACTACCTAAACGCTTGTGGTCGGAGCCAGTAAACACTGCAACCTACCGAAAGAATCGATCACCGACAGTAGCTGTGAATCGTATTACACCACAAGAAGCATGGACAGGACAGAAACCGGACCTGGCTCATCTGAGAACGTTTGGCTGCAAGGCATATGTTCACATTCCAAAGGAGAATAGAAGGAAGCTTGACGCCAAGTCTTCCGAGCACATCTTCGTCGGGTACTCTGACACAAGCAAGGGCTACCGATTGATCAACAATGAATCAAAGAAGCTGATCATATCAAGAGACGGGATCTTCATTGAAGATGATGAGAAGAATGACGATGTCGTCGCCGGATCAAGTGGGAGCACAGCTAGTCCTTCTTATGTCGATGACAAAGATGATGCTAATGCCAACGCAGAAGATAATGAAGAGGATGCCGATATTGAGAATGAACAAGAAACCGTGTTCGAGCCAAGAAAGTCACAACGGAAGAGATGTCCGACAAGAATTCTCGGTGACGAGTATGTACATCTCATCACAGACGAGCCCGAGGACCTGAAAGAAGCATTCAGTGGGAGCGAGGCTACACATTGGCAAAAGGCAGCAGATGAAGAGATGAAATCAGTGGTATATAATGAGACTTGGGACCTCGAAAACTTACCAGAGGGAACCAAAGCTATTAAATGTAAATGGGTCTTCAAACGAAAGGTCAATGCTTAAGGGGAGGTGTGCCGATATAAAGCTAGGCTCGTAGCTAAAGGATACACGCAGAGGAAAGGGATAGATTACGATGAAACCTTTTCACCGGTCGTACGGTTCGACACCCTAAGAACAGTTCTTGCATTGGCAGCTGAGAATGACCTGGAGGTTCATCAACTTGACATCAACTAAAGAAATGCTTGTATAGACTTGTAGTGACCTACTTTATCTACTAATTGTACAACCTGACATTTTACTTATTTAGAAGGCTGTGACTTCCAACCACCAGCCAATTGTTATGTTAGATCATTGTTGAGCTTAAAGACAAATGAAGGTCTAACTCTGTCAACTGCGGGTTTGGAAAGCAGATGTGTTTTCTCTGTAGTCCTTTCAATGTGAAACTCAATAAATGTTATTATTAGCTTACTCGAATAATGTATTCATTATGACTTCCACAGTGGTGACCCCGACGTAATCTATTTATTTATTTATTTATTTATTTAACGTCTATCCTATTCAGTTATAAAAACTGATTTACAAAGGAGGACAACTAAATAAATCTAATTACATAGATGCAAAAACAACAATAAACTACATTTTCGTAAATATTTGAAATAGTAGCATTACAACAACATTGCATTTAAACACAACAATTTTGGTAACAAATAAAAAAAATATATTACATGCATTTAATGAATGAATCAAATATAAAAAAGGGTGTAGAATGAAAAGAAAAGAAAAGAAAGGGAAAAAAACAAAAGGAAAAGAAAGAAAAAGACAAAGAAAGAAAAAAGAAAGAAATAAAGAAAAAAAACATTAAAAAAGAAAAACGAAAAGAAAAAAACTGATTTATTAGACGATCCCACTCAAACGAATATGAGGTTTGCCAAAAATCAGGAACAGCAAATCAGGGAGTATAATCAAAAAAAAACTTTCGCGGAAGAAACCACCGAACGCGAAATCTTTATTCTTGTGATCAATCTTCATTTTTGTGTTCAAATCTTTATAACATTTTAGTCCAAAATATCTTGACTCATATATATAATTATATCAGATATATAATTATTTAAAATTGTTCATGTCAAACTGATCACAGCAATGATACAGGACACCTAACTCAAGTTGCAAGCTCCATCAGTGTGCGGCAACCAGACAATCTAGGCAGAAAAATATAATTGAAAATACATTGTTTATATCATAAATCAAAGCAATAATGAACAAACAAAGAGAAAAGCAAAATCATTAACAAGAACTTATGAAGGTAAATTAACATTACACAAATACACAGACAATAACCTACAAATAAATAGTAAAAATCAATTCTTTGCTCTTTGATTCATTATCATTGCTTAAATTTTACTTTTAAATTGTACAATTCCTAGATCAGTAAACTGGCTTCTAATATCATAAGAAATTGAATTCCAATAGGATACGCCTCTGTACATAAATGACTTTCTAAATGCTTCAGAATTTAATCTAGGAACTTCCAATGAGTTTATTAAAGTAGATTTTCTATCACGATCAACAATTTTAAAAATATTTGGTAGAATACCTAAAAACATACCTTTCAATACTTTGTATGTATTTACCAGCACGCTATACTTCATCCTCTCCTCAATCGTGAAACAATCAGACTGCAAATCTTGGCTCAAGGGAAATGAATCAAACAGATGGTCAATTCTCTTCTGGAGTACAACATACTCAGTAGAACGAGGTAGGACAATGAACATTTCAAAAGTTCTGATGGAAGTTCAGTTTCATTATTATTTTTTTTTGGTGTGTGAAGGCATTTTTGATGTTCCGTGTTGCTCATCAAAATCTTATTCCATACTAACACAAACGACACATGGCTTCATCCGACAATACAGCACCTGTTTCAGTCGATAGAATAAGTGTGAAAGTTCCACTGTTTTGGGCAAATGATTCTGTTTTGTGGTTTGCGCAAATTGATAATCAATTTGATTTAGCAGGGATCTCGCAGGATTCAACTAAATTTAAATTATGCAGCACGCGCCCTTGAACATCGGTACGCCACGACGGTACGCGACATCATCGTCAAGCCCCCAAGCGTAGGTAAATATGAGCTTCTTAAAACTGAGCTCATTCGTCGGTTCTCGCCATCGCCCGAAGCACGTATTAAACAGCTAGTTCAACATGAGGTTATGGGTGATGGTAAACCTTCCGAATTTCTGCTTCGCCTACGCATGTTAGCTGGGTCAGAGGTAACAAACAAGGTGTTACGAACATTGTGGTTGGAACGCTTGCCGCCCCGTATGCATGACATTTTGGCTTCATCACCACCTGATGACCTTGATGCACTCGCAGTGATTGCTGACAGAATACATGAGATGGCGCCCACCTCTCCTCGGGTAGCGATTGTCGACAGCTATCAAACGCAGTTGGAGGAGTTATCACGACAAGTTGCAGCGCTATCCAACAATCGAACTGCACAGCCATCTTGCTCGCATCGATCAAATCGACGTTGCGATCTACCTTCGTCGAACTCACAAAACGCAATACGGCGAACACCAGCAGATGATATGTGTTGGTACCACCGGAAATATGGCGCACAGGCAAGGTCGTGCCGAAAATGATGCAATTTTGATGCAAAAAACTTCGCGGGCAGTCAGTAAATGCGGCAGACGAACTGCCAAACCCTCACGCCGTCTCTTTGTGATAGACATTCTGAGTCAACGTCAGTTCCTGGTCGACACCGGGTCTGATCTGTGTGTGTATCCACGTAAGCTCATCAAGGGATCTCGCGAACGATCAACATACGAGCTTTTCGCGGCTAATGGATCAGTCATAGCGACTTATGGAAACATCAACTTCAACCTCAACTTGGGACTCAAACGCGAGTTCGTCTGGCGTTTCGTCGTTGCCGTCGTATCCAGACCAATCATCGAAGTTGACTTCTTATCGTTCTATGACCTACTTGTTGACCCCCGCAATCAAAAGGTTAGTTGATAGTGCCTCATCACTTACCGTCGCTGGTAAGTTGTCTACCGACGCTCAAGAACATGTCACGGCAGTCAGTGGAGGGTCTCGTTACCACGACATCTTGAATGAGTTTCCGGACATTACAAAGCCATTAGGTATTTTGCGTGACATTAAACACGGGACCATGCATCATATTCACATGACACCTGGACATCCAACATCTTGCAAGCCTCGACGTCTGGCACCTGACCGTCTGCAGATTGCCAAGACCGAATTTGATATGATGCTCAAAACAGGTGTCGCAAGGCGTTCATCTAGCAGCTGGTCTGCTGCCCTTCACCTCGTTCCGAAGAAGGAAAATCAGTGGAGGCCATGCGGCGACTACGGACCTTTAAACGATAGGAAAATTCCAGACAGGTATCCGGTTCCCCACATACAAGATTTTGCTCAGTCGCTTGCTGGGAAGTCCGTGTTCTCGACCATAGATTTAGTCCGGGCTTACAATCAGATTCCAGTTGCTCAAAAAGATATACCAAAGACTGCCACAACGACTCCGTTTGGCCTATTTGAATTTCCTTATATGAGTTTTGGTTTACGGAACGCCGCCCAAACATTTCAGAGGTTCATCGACGAAGCCATTCGAGACCTAGATTTCGTCTATGCCTACATCGATGACATTCTTATCGCTTCGACGTCACCGGAAGAACACAAGAAACACCTACGCCTACTCTTTGCACGCTTATCAGATTACGGTGTCCTGATAAACACTTAAAAATGCATTTTCGGTGTTTCCGAGGTGAATTTCCTTGGTCACACCGTCAACGCCAGTGGGACACGACCTCTCGAAGAAAAGGTCGATGCTATCGTTTGTTTTCCACAACCCAGCAACATTAGGCAACTACAACAGTTTCTTGGGATGATAAATTTCTATCGTCGATTCATGCCATCTGCAGCCCGGCTTCAGGCACCCCTCAACGACCTTCTTGTCGGTGCTGATGCTTCAGGTAAGATGCCCACTCGTTTGGACGCCAGAGCTGTTGAACACGTTTGATAAGTGTAAGCGTAGTCTCTCACAAGCAGCACTTCTTGCGCACCCTGACTCTAGAGCAGAGCTTGCAATCGTCGCTGATGCCTCTGACAGGTGCATTGGAGCTGCTCTTCACCAGAAAACGGGTTTAGGTTCCCAACCACTAGCGTTTTTCTCGCGAAAGCTGAATACGGCGCAACGCAATTATGGCGCATACGGTCGTGAGCTCCTCGCAGTCTACGAGGCAATCCGGTACTTCCGTCATATGGTGGAAGCCAGGATGTTCGCAATCTACACCGACCACAAGCCATTGATATTTGCGTTCAAGCAAAAGTCTGACAAGTGTTCCCCGTGGCAATTTCGTTACCTTGACTACATTGGGCAATTTTCAACAGATATTCGGCATGTTCCCGGTACGGAAAATGTCGTTGCCGATGCTCTGTCCAGGGTGGAAGCGATCTCGGCCTCTGTGAGTAATGAGACAATTGCCCAAGCCCAAGTGAACGATCCCGAACTCCAAGCGTTTCTCCATTCTGACACTGCACTCGAACTGAAACGTCGGAGCCTTGTTGACACAGACCTTACGATATACTGTGACACATCCACGCCAATAGACCGACCTTTCGTGCCAGTTACTCTCCGACGCCAGGTGTTTGCCAGTCTTCATAGTCTGTCCCATCCCGGTGTTGCTGCCTCAGTCCGTCTTGTCTCAAGGACCTACGTCTGGCCTTCGATAAAGAAAGACTGCAAGGAGTGGGCAATGGCCTGCATAGCGTGTCAGAGATCAAAGGTCACACGACACCTGTTGAACATTTCAACGCTCCAGACGCTCGTTTTGACCATATCCACATCGATCTGGTGGGTCCACTTCCTGAGTCATCGGGATGTCGCTACCTGCTTACATGCGTAGATCGATTTAC
This sequence comes from Sweltsa coloradensis, assembly GCA_024449915.1. Taxonomy (NCBI): domain Eukaryota; kingdom Metazoa; phylum Arthropoda; class Insecta; order Plecoptera; family Chloroperlidae; genus Sweltsa; species Sweltsa coloradensis. Next base: position 83,637 of record JAMZAV010001020.1, read on the forward strand.
TCGTTGGCCGGAAGCAATTCCTTTATCCGACATCACTGCGGATACAGTTGCTTCTGCCCTCATCACAGGCTGGATATCGCGTTTTGGGACGCCCCTTCGGATCACTACCGATCAAGGCCGGCAGTTTGAGTCAGCCCTTTTCAGGTCTCTAAACCACCTGTTAGGCACTACTCTCATCCGAACTACAGCGTACCACCCTGCCGCCAATGGCATGGTCGAACGCCTCCATCGCCAGCTCAAGGCCGCACTCAAATGCCATGAAGAGGATCGCTGGACCGATAACTTGCCATGGGTCATGTTAGGCATTCGATCAGCATGGAAAGAGGATATAAAAGCTACATCTGCCGAGTTGGTGTACGGAACTACTCTCAGACTTCCAGGAGAATATTTGTCGCCTCCGACGTCAACCCCAGACAGTACATCAGAGTACTTCAGCCGACTTCGCCAACGACTCCAGATGCTCCGACCGACACGCCCTACCCGACACGGGCAAAAAGATGTATTTGTCAAGGACCTCGCAACATGGGTTCCCACGTTTTCGTGCGCCATGACGCTGTCCGAACTCTGCTTCAGCAACCGTATGACGGTCCATACGAAATCATAGCAAGGCACGAGAAGTATTTCACTATTCTGCGTAAAGGGAAAAGAGTGGTAGTATCCATAGATCGGTTGAAGCCTGCCTTCATTCTTGACAGCACAGCTCCTGATACCGCACAACCATCGACCAAACCGTTCAAACTAATCGACCGAACATCAAGCACTTCCCGGCTAAACCCAGGATAGTACCTGTCTCCGTTGTCCGCAACAATTTTGGATCAACATCCGCCAATCCGTCTTTGGTCGGGACTTATGCTGCCGTCACTGCTACCCCACCACTAGTCACGACACGAGCAGAACGTCGCGTGTGCTCACTGGCTCGCCTCGGCACATAGAGATTTCTTTCCCGTCGCTACGCTCGTTCACTGGAGGGGGGGTCCTGTAGTGACCTATTTTATCTACTAATTGTACAACCTGACATTTTAGTTATTTAGAAGGCTGTGACTTCCAACCACCAGCCAATTGTTATGTTAGATCATTGTTGAGCTTAAAGACAAATGAAGGTCTAACTCTGTCAACTGCGGGTTTGGAAAGCAGATGTGTTTTCTCTGTAGTCCTTTCAATGTGAAACTCAATAAATGTTATTATTAGCTTACTCGAATAATGTATTCATTATGACTTCCACAGACTCAAACAGTCGAGCCGCATATGGTATGAAAAACTTGATACCGAGCTACGGAGTATTGGGCTCGAAAAAAGCACAGCTGACTCTTGCCTATACCATGGTACAATAAGAAATGCAAAAATCATTGTTTGTGTTTACGTTGAAGATCTTATTGTGTCATCGGAAAGCATAAATGAAATAAATCAGCTGAAGAAACGACTAGCGGCCAAGTTCGAGATGAAAGACATGGGACCAATTCACCACTGTCTTGGAATTAAAATAACAAGTGACAGAGACGCTGGAACGATTGAACTAAGCCAAGTAAGCTTCATCAACAACATATTGAAGAGATTCAACATGTCTGTAGCAAAGCCAGTATCTACTCCTTTGGACCATAATCAGAAACTTACCAAGGTGATGGAACCTGCAGAAGACGCAGAAAGAGAAGCTATGGATAAAATACCATATTTGAGTGGTGTCGGAAGCCTAATGCATGCTGCGATGGCCACCAGACCAGACATAGCGCACGCTGTCTCTGTCGTTAGTCAGTTCAACTCTAGCCCCGGACAAGTGCACTGGACGGCAGTAAGCGCATAATGCGTTATCTAAAAGGGACTGCAAAGATAAAACTCGTCTATCGCAGAGCATCCGGAGAGCAAATGGAAGCCTACAGTGACTCCGACTGGGCCAATGATATCGATACGAGAAAATCGATGTCCGGCTACGTTTTCAAGCTTGCAGGTGCAGCAGTTAGCTGGCAAAGCAAGAAGCAACCAACAGTCTCCGTCTCAACAACTGAGGCGGAGTACATGGCACTCAGCCAAGCTGCCAGAGAAGCAACATGGCTGAAACGACTACTGAATGAATTAGCCATTGGGGATGACTTTCAACACATCGTGGTGTGCTGCGACAACCAAAGCGCAATCAAGCTTACTTCGAATGCAGCACTACATGGGCGTACGAAGCACATCGGTATCCAGCATCATTTTGTCAGGGAGAAGGTGCAAGAGAGACATATTTCTATGAAATACCTACCCACAGAAGAAATGATTGCAGACATCATGACCAAAAGTTTGCCCCCTGCAAAGCACGGATGGTGTGTGAAGAATTTGGGACTCTTGTAAATTAAGACTAAGCCTATGCGGATGGTGTGTGAAGAATTGGACTCTTTTAAATTAAGACTAAGCCTATGGCAGTGGGAGTGTTATAAATGTGCCATAGCACGCTCAAATTTAAATCTAGGGCCTTATGCCAGTGCCACCTGGTGCTAGATGTATGAACTACAAACAGGAAATAACTCTACTACCCACAGTGCACCATTGCTTCCTGTGTTGCCATCCTGTCATAAATGTATGTGTGCTAGGCCTAGCCTACTAGTGTTTATCTATCTTTAAATATCAATTAATCCACTTTAATCTTTCAATGTTAACGTTATTTTATAACAAATACGTCTCTTTCCTCGCATTTAACGATTAAAGTGTATTTATCGTTGAGATACAAAGTGACCATTTTGGTGGCGAGGCGGGTAGGGTCGTTCCCGTTCATTGTCTGCGTATCGCTAGCCGAGCTAAGGGATGTAATATCAATTACTGAGGTCCATGTAAACACACAGTATTATTTGTTACAAAAACATGAACCCGAATTCGACTGTCAGTCATGGTAATTGGTAAAAGTTTTTAAATTCTAGTCAGGGTAGTAGCGTGTGGGGTTAGGCTTAGCACCTTCGGAATTGGGGTAGCTACCACGCAGACAATGGACGGGGCGACCCACCCCGCCTCGCCAACTCACTGGTCACTTTGTATCTCAAGGATAAATACACTTTAGTATACAGAGCCATGTTCTTGGCTAAAGGTTCTAATATGCACAGCTTAGGCAAACGGAAGCGTACTCCTAGACTTCCTAGCATAGGTTAGAATAAAGTAGGCTAGTTTATGAATTAAATTATATACGTCATATTCTTTAAGGTGACATTATTGCACTGTTTCTTGTAGATCATCACCAGCCCAAACAAAGAGTATAATAGAATCCTTGATAGCCAGCATTATTTACAGAATGACAGAAGCCATGCATGACAAAAACAAAATAATAAACATCGACTTGGTTCATCTAATCGCAAATTTTTACAGGCTGTGTTCTACTTTTAAACATTTGCAATCTAGCTTCAAATGTTTCACATTTTTATTTCTTGTGAGCTTAAATCGCAACGGATATTGCTCATTTTACTAGCAGTTCTAAGTTACCTGGTCACGGATGTCTGTTTAAAATTTCAGCTCAATCTATTTGGCCGTTTGGCCCTATGAGCCCGGACAAACAAACAGACAAACATTTAACATAGAGACAATGGTCACGGCCAAGGCCCGATCGAGTAGCGTTATATAGACTTCGTTTCGCTGCGCTCACTCGTCTAATCATTATTTTCTTGTTCCTTTTTGCAAGCAGCATTGGGCTCTACAAGTGGCTTTCGACACAGTCGCGAGTCCCCACTGCTAGTACCAGCTTCACCCACCAGGGTGGAGGTTCTTGGAGCGTGGAACGTTACAGGCCACGGAGGTGGTAAAGCCTATTATAACTCTTATTACTATCTCAACTTGCACCGCACTGTTATCGAAATGCAATGGCCTTTAACTTCCACTTTCAAAATATTGGCTGGACATGGCAGCTTATTGCCATTTGTGTTTTTCTTCCAAGATTTTCGATAGAAAAGTTGTCATTTCTGACCTAACCAAATAGGCTTAAAAATATATTTTAATCCTGATGTAAATTACAAATTTTTAATTCATACTAATTAGTAATTTCTAAGGCCGTTTAAGTAAATCCTAGATTCAAATCATTATCGTCATTATCAAGTTCAAGATGGCGCCCAGTCCGGTCACGTATGTTTCTCGCTCTCTAAATAAGTTCAGATTTTGCGCGGTTTTACTCGGAGTGTCAGTGTTTCTTCTACATGTTCGTATGGCAGAAGTAAATCTTTACTTGTGTGACAAATCACTTAAGAATTTGACAAATATTTCGTATTCAGAAAGGAGTTATACGTTTTCCGCGTTCACGACAGCGGGCCTACGGACCCAGGCGGCAGCCGAACAGTCGTCGGCCGGGACAAGCCCTCGGTCAAGGCGCACCCCAACATCACCGGCGTTCCAGGTTATATGCCTGCTGCTGCTGGCCGGCGACATTCAAGTAAATCCCGGACCTTCGTCACAAAACCGCCAGCAAGATATATCTACATACTACATGAACGCAAGAAGTATTTCAAACGACAAACTCTCTGACTTCTACACTCATTTTGCAGACAACAGTGATCTTGACGTGGTGTGTGTGACTGAAACGTGGCTCACCGAAAATATCTTTGATAACGAAATATTCAGTGATAGCCAATACACATTATACCGAAGGGACAGTAGACAGTTAACGAAGAGGCTAAAAACAAAGAGAGGTGGAGGCGTACTAATTGCTGTAGGGACACATCTCACATCAAAACGACGTGATGATCTAGAATGTGAATCATGCGAAATAGTTTGGACTCAAATAAGTCAGTGATACATCGAGTCCGTATGTGGGTTGTGTATACCTACCGCCACCTCCATCACTACAGCTCATGGAGGAACTACACGCATCCTGTTGCTAATAAACCAGGGGAATAAAATGAGAAAAGTAGTTGTAACACTTTTTATTAAAACTTGAAGATAGATGATGTTTTACACACACGAAATCAATCACAACAACAGTCTTTGTTTACTAATAGTTAGGTCATAATCTTGAATTCCGTGACCACTTTTTCGCAAGGATGGTTTGACGATTGATTTGACTACTATGAACCATTTAGAAAAAAATAAGCCCCCATGTCCCTCCCAAAAATCCCGGCAATTTTTACTAGAGGCCAAAATCCAATATGTCTGCCGGACACACTCTTGAAAAATTAAATTTTGAACCAGAGCAAGTAGAATCATGTACAAAGACATTTTTTCGATTAAACTGACCAAAAGGATTCAGAATATGATATTAGTTTGACGCTACGACGCCATTTCGAACCAGAAATACAAGATGGCCACCGGCGCCATTGTGACAAATTAAGTTTTGAACCAGAGCATCTAGAATCAAGTACAAATACATTTTTTCTTGTAAATAGACCACAAGGATTCAGAATATGACGTTAATTGACGTTACGATATCATTTCGACACATAAATCCAAAATGGCCGCCATCCAGTGTAGCAAACATGTTACGTTTGTACTTAAGCAACTACCCACACAAGAATCTCTTGCTGTAAAGTACCATCATTTTACCATGAGATGGTATTTCAGTAACTTTTCTATTACAAATGACAGTACAAAGTAAATATAAACTGAATTTAAGAAGTCACAAATTGTCTTTTGTTGAAAAATAACGTTATTTTACCACTGTAACACTGTTTTGACTCGGTAATTAAGACCAAAATGTGCTCCCAAGAAGTATGATCAGTCTGAATCGAGGCATCCTGCCATACTTTATTCGGAATCAGACGATTCCATGGAATACCTGCTTTTCTCAGTAAAATATTTACCTTCAGGTTGCTCTCATCATCATCCTATAGCTCTCTTCAACTGGCCCTAGTGCAGCGCCATGCTGCCGAGGTTGGTTGCGTACAAAGATAGGTATGGAAGATGTCTTTTGACTTCTGGGCGATGCTGACAGCTCGCTTCTTTGATCAGGTCGCCTTTTTTCGTACTGACTTCACTCAGTCTATTACAGGCAACCCCTACTCTAACATGGCCTGGGTCATGTGGATCGAATGAACCATGAACAAGGGCATCAACATGAAGTCTGGCTGACTTTCCATCCTCCAGAATGAAAAACAGCAGCTGGTGCACTCCAGAAATGTGAATAATGTGGCCCGGGTCCAAGCGGCTGATAACGCCATGGCCAAAAATAAATAAAAAATAAAAAAGTTGAAGCCCGTGGAATGCGGGTTCCTTAACGGTTACGAAACGATGAGGAATGCATGCATGCACGCGAGTTTGACTCCTGTCCACGGTCCAATGCTCCTGTCCATTCAACCAAGCTTCACCCACCTATATACAGGTGGGTGCCTTCAGTCCGCCATGTCTGCCTCTGGTGAGCGCGTTGCAGATTGTAACTCTGCCTATGCTGCAGGAGAGGAAAAGTTAACCAGATTCTTGCAAGATTGGATGTTCAGTAAGAATACCTCCCTTAATGCACCCTTTTCTTTGAGCAAGCGGTAAACGTTTGCCAAGATGACAGAAATGGACAAGCATGGGGACGTACTTTAAGTGAGAGCTGTTGCTGATGAAAAGGAGCGGAGCGCTCTTAAGTCAGTAATCGACCCGGTTGATGTCAGTAAACTCGTGGGCCTCGCTGAGTGGCTGGAACATCGTGTCGTCGATGAATGTATGGCCCTATTCAACTCTTAACGACACATACATGCAGAAAGATACAGAAAAGCAAGCTCATTCAGAGACTCTCTGCAATCAGTAGATCTGCAGGAACGTTACACCGCTCTCATCGACATGGGCATGCTGTGGAGGATTGCAACTCCATCAGCACAAGACTGACAGACGCAATATGGCGCCCCATACGGGTCGGTCGGTCGGATTACGTCCATATGGTGTCATCCATCATCCTTGCCGGCCATAGAGATGCTGAGTGTACCATCTATGTGAATGACCAACTAAAGATATTGCACCGAGAATGGGACCTACGGGTACAGGGTAAGGCACATACCTCATATGTAGGTACATGGAATTGAGCGACCCTTTCTCATCTGCCCGAGCATTTAAAACGCTGCTGTGTATAGCGACGGCAACAAGAGGCGCTGCAAAAAACTGATAAGCGACTATCAAAACAGACCTTTCAGAGAGGTTGATACAATGATTGTCTATACTCTGTTGGTTTCTACTGCACCAACTGTTCAACCAAACAGCTAATGGGGAACTACAGCTTTGACCAGTCTGAGGCTGACACTATCATCTTTTCGATTTACGCTGCTCTGTGAGAGTCCGGCTACACTGGCCTGTTGTCATTGACACTGTCGATACTGATGTATGTCGCGGCAGCTGAACGGAATGCTCTGTTTCAAGAAGAAGCAGAAGACAATCTGATGTCGTTCCTGGTAAAATGACGAGATGGCAGATTGTATTGTGCAGCTAACTGCATGGTAAGTTGTGATGCCAACTCCGGCTTCTACGGCAAAAGTAGGAAATCGGTGTTTGACCGGATGGCAAAGATTCCTGTGGCCCGACAACAGATCTCGAGGTGCGGAGATAGACTTGACCTTCAGGACGAGGTACTAGAGAAGCTCTTCCAGTTCACACGACATGTCATATATGGCGACATAAAGAGTGCCAACATGGCTGAAGCCCATTTAGCAAAGTGGAGAACTCTGAAAAGACAAAATCATTCATCCTTCCCCCTCCAAATGCAGATAGCCTAGGCCTACGCTTAAACTGCCTCCGTGCAAACTACTTAGTGTATCTTGTGCGCCACCCTTCCAAGAAGGACCACCTCTCACCACCTGGGCATGGTTGGAAACTTGTGGGTGGTCGTTGTCGCCCTGTCCACCACAGGCGACCTGCTCTACTAGCTCATCTACCTGCACTAGGGCCAGTTGAAGAAAGCGATGAAAACAGCAACCTGTTGGAGGATATTTTACTGAAGAAAATGGGGTATTGCACATAATCGTCTGATCCTGAATATAGCATGGCAGGATGCCCCAATTCAGATTGATCACACCTCTCGGGGGCACATTATTGTCAAAATTACCAAGTCAAAACAGTGTTACAGTGGTGAAATAACGTTAATTTTCAACGAAAGACAATGTGTGACGTCTTAAATTCGGTATTTATTTACGTTGGGGTCGAGGTTGCGGTGTCATTTGTAATAGAAAATTTACTGAAATACCATCTCATGGTAAAATGATGGTACTTTACAGCAAGAGATCCTTGTGTGGGTAGTTGCTTAAGTACAAACGTAACATGTTTGCTACACTGGATGGCGGCCATTTTGGATTTATGTGTCGAAATGATATCGTAACGTCAAATTAACGTCATATTCTGAATCCTTGTGGTCTATTTACAAGAAAAAGTGTATTTGTACTTGATTCTAGATGCTCTGGTTCAAAACTTAATTTGTCACAATGGCGCCGGTGGCCATCTTGTATTTCTGGTTCTAAATGGCGTCGTAGCGTCAAACTAATATCATATTCTGAATCCTTTTGGTCAGTTTAATCGAAAAAATGTCTTTGTACATGATTCTACTTGCTCTGGTTCAAAAATTAATTTTTCAAGAGTGTGTCCGGCAGACATATTGGATTTTGGCCTCTAGTAAAAATTGCCGGGATTTTTGGGAGGGACATGGGGGCTCATTATTTTCTAAATGGTCCATAGTAGTCAAATCAATCGTCAAACCATCCTTGCGAAAAAGTGGTCACGGAATTCAAGATTATGACCTAACTATAATGCCCAGCAACCAATTCCACAACAAAGCGCATCTGCCCGACTAATCCATAGTGGCCACTCCGGCAGCTGACGCCCTCTCTAGGCAGCCTTGAACACTTTAATAAAAAACTACCCTAAGAAAATACCAGCAGATGGCTACACGGCCGAACGTCAGTCGGTGGTCACTTTAAAATATGTAATTGTTGGTTGAAATGCGCCATCTCACTCTATAAGGACATGAAGTAATCTAGCAGGCCATGGTGTCTCCATGGAGATTTCATACAAACCTTGAAAATGTCTGACGTAGTACAGACAAAACGTCGGTGGACGCCCAGGTTCTGCCCTGGTTCATCTTATTTTCGACGCGGTTTTACCAAAGATCCTTGTTTTTATCCTATGACGGGCCGCGAAAACCTACAACAATCCATCACACGCCTCTATGGGGAGGACTTTAAACATCTGACTAGACGATTTGAGATTTTACGAAGAAAGAAAGCTAAGCTGTAGTGCAATCTTACGTTCCTGCTTCATTGCAGAGATAAAGGTCTCATTCCAGTTGCAATGAAATTAAGCTATCATACTAGCTCCACTAACACCAATAAGATTCTTAGACGTGCTAGCATGGCGCTCCTTCGCGATGCCATACAGAGAACCAGAAAAGACCTTGACAACATCGCTAAGGAGTTACTAGACGTCCATTTGCTTCTGTCAAAAACCATACACCCCTTGTTGTTTTATAATATTGACCGTTTAAAGGGGTATTTAACCGCTAAACTCAAAAAATATATTTCATTTAGGCTAAATAGTAATGAATTAAGCAGTTAACAGAAAAATTATTGGGGCCACCATGACCTCCAAAAAAATTGTCAAACATGACATTTTTCGAGCTAGGTCCCATTGGCAAAAATCTCCCATAAGAAATAACACGGGGACGATCTTTATGCCCTGTGACCTTGGAGGATTTTGATCCAAAAAAATATTGGCCATTATTGACGTACTCTACAACCTTTTCTGTAAATTCTCTATATTTTGTTTTGTAATTTGGGCAAGTAGTTCGGTCAAAATATGCTGATTACCAAGATGGGGTGTGATTTTTGAATGCTTATTTTTGCGTGTTTGAGGGTATATTTGGGCACAGTTTTAAGACACGATGTTAAAAAGGGGCATTTTAGATTGGTACTATGCTCTAGTATCTATGTGGACCAAAAAAGAGGCAGGTTAAAGCCGATTTTAGAAATTTCCCAAAACACCAATTTTCGCAAATTTCTGGATCAAAAAAATTGAAAAAATCGTGCTAAATCACAGTTACAAGATATAATTTTTTAAACTGTCATTTTAGTGTAGTATTGTGCTATAGATCACGTGATAAAAAATATTTTTTGGGTTTTTAGCCCCTTCAACTACAAAGAGAGCGGTAATTGATGCGGCTACCATAACTGAGAGACAAATGATGAAAATCAATGCTCTACAACGTGTACAGAAACCAATAGGGAAGAAATTAGATCCTTCACATGTCGTTCATAATTTATCTGATTGCCCGATCGATGAAGTTACCACTGCAGTATTAGCAAAGGGTTTCAATTTTGCGGTGGCCCCCAGTCATTTGCCGGTGGGAAACATCATATGTGGAGTAGAATCTGCTGTTATGGGTTTTCCAGATGAGGAAGCAGAGCAGGTGCGGCAAGATGTTGCGAAGATCCTCCGTAAGGCCAAGCCTCCCACTAGGAATATCCCAGCCTCTGAGCTACGTGCCCTAAAGGAGTTGAAGAAAAATACTAGCATCATAGTTCTGCCAGCAGATAAGGGGAATGCCACCGTCATACTCAACAGCTCTGATTATAAGGACAAGAAGTTAGCCCTACTTGAAGATAAGGCATATAAGGCTACCCCCAGAGATCCGACTACTTACCTAGAAAAGACAACTAGGAGCCTTATACTTTCCTCTAATATTGACCCTGAAGCACAGAAATTTCTCATTCCTAGGGAGAAGTCCTCTCGTATTCCAAAACTGTATGGGTTGCCCAAAATCCACAAACCCGGAGCCCCCTTGCGACCCATAGTGAGCGCAGTAGGGTCACCCACACAAGCTCTGGCCAGATATGTCGCTAAGAGGTTCCAACCTTTCTCGGAGGATGCTGCGTCCTCTGTGAAAAACTCCTCTCACCTGATCCAGCTGATCAAAGAATGGAAGGTTCGCCCTGGGGACATATTGGTTAGTTTTGATGTGGTTTCCCTATTTACCAACATACCTGTGAAGGAGGCCCTTGTTACTATTGAAGAAAGCTATGGCATACCGAAGGACATCATGAAGTTAGCAAGGCATTGCATGTCTTCTTCATACTTTATTTATGAAAACAAGTTTTATAAGCAAGTGTAGGGAACTCCAATGGGCTCGCCGCTATCACCAGCTATTGCCAACTTATTCATGATAGATTTTGAGAATAAGGCCCTAGCTGCAGATCCTAACAAACCATCTTCTTGGATACGATATGTGGACGACGTCTATGCCATTGTGCCCCATGGTGTGGACAAGTTGAATGATTTTATTGACTATCTAAATGATATCCATTCGAATATTCAGTTCACCATTGAAGTAGAATCCAACGACTCACTTGCTTTTCTCGATGTCTTGATAATAAAGAATGTTGATGGCAGTTTGGGACACACAGTCTATAGAAAACCCACCCACACCAACCGGTATCTGAATGCTGCTTCCCACCACCGTCCTTCACAGTTATTTTCAGTGGTTAACACTCTTGTCACCCGGTCCAGGAACCTTACTGACAAATCTCACTCAAGAGAGGAATTTGACAAGCTCCGTGAAGCTCTTATCACTCAATGGTTACTTGGACCGAGACATAACCAGAGCGTTTAAACGTGAACTGAATAAATCTGAGGATGATACTGAGGACAAGGAGAAACCACGGTCAAAAGCTTTTCTTCCATATGCCAAGGGTACCACAGACGTCATATGTAGAATCCTCAATCGTAAGAACATCGAAACCATTTTCTCCACTGACAGAAAAATCAGCTCCTTTTTTAGAAGTGCAAAGGACTCTGTTCATCTGGAAGAAAGAGGGGTTTAAAGTGGAGTAAAGATGTCTAACTATAGTGCAAAATGTGAAACCAGCGTAAAAATTTGCAATTATATAGATTTTGTAATAAGAAATTCGAAAATAACTGGCTCCACGATGGGGTCTAATTATTTAACTATTAATTGACTAATTAACATTAATTAGTTAATTATGTGACAAGAATTTCAAAGTGTCAATAAATTAGTCATGTTTGGTATTATTTAAAAGCATTTTTCACCAACATAAAGAAAAAAAATATATTGAAAAAATATATTGAAATATACATATGTTATAGTGAAATATGTTGATTTTACTGATTTTTTAGTTTATGAAGATCGACGTTAAAGTGAAATTTCTTCTAACCAATGATATCACAGTGTTCACAAAAGAGCTGGTTACTATAATTAATACATCATTTATTAATTTTCAATAATAGTAATTACAATATATTTAACACAAATTACAAAATAGCGTAAAGATGTATAACTATGGTACAAAATATGATGCCAACCTGAAAATTTAGCAATCTTAAAGCTTTGGTAATGAGAAATTCGAAAATAACTGGGTCCAAGCTGAGTGTTAAATATTTAACTATTAATTGATTAATTAACATTAATAAGTTAATTTAGTCTTGAAATTTCAAAGTGAAGACAAATTTGTAGTGTTTGGTATCAATTGAAAGCATTTTTTACCAACATTAAGAAAAAAAATACATTGAAAAAATGTATTCAAATTTATATATGTTATAGTTAAATATGTTGATTTTGTGTTTTTTTAGTTTTTAAACCAAAAGATCAATTTTAAACTAGGAAAACGCTTAAATCCCGCCGCGTTGTTGGATGAGCGTAATTGGTGAATTGAGCTGCCATGTGTTTTGCGGAATTTCTGTTGTTCTGTGAAAAAATCAGAACTATGTTGAAATTTTCTTTAAATTAAATCAAATTAAATAAAAAATCACTTTTTTTTAATTAATCGTAATTTTAAAAAAGGAAAAAATCGTAATACTGAAATTTTCATAAGAAATAATTATTCGATTACGCACAAATTTTACACGAATATATCAATTCATAAAATTAAGGTTCTGTGAAAAAATCATTACAATCGGATAAAGCATGTAGGAGTCGAAGAGTCGAAGTCGAAGTCGAAGAAATATTTTAAAAATCGAAAAAAATCGTAAAATTGCGATTTTCATGAGAAATGATTTTTCGATTGCGCTCAAAAACGTGGCAGTTCTTAGTTCAGAGATTTCGAAGGCCTCCATAAAATTTTATCGCAATCGGAGTATCGGTTTAGTCGGAATCGTGTTAACAGACAGACAAAAATACAGAAAGAAAAAAAAAACATTCCGGATTTTTTTCTCCAGTGTAGTGAAATGGAATCTTCGCTTCGCTCGCTACGCTCATCCAAAAAGAATTTCTTTCAACCAATGATATCACAGTGTTCCCAAAAGAGCTGGTTACTATAATACATCATTTTTCAATTTTTGTAATTGCAATATATTTCACAGAAATTAACAAATTTTCTTAAATTGAATAGTTACAGAAACATGTTGTGTGACGTAGAAAAATATACCATTTGACTTGTTTATCTCAATCTTAAAGATTTTTTAATAAGAATTTCGAAAATAACTGGCTCCAGGCTGAGTTTTGGGTATTTAACTATAAATTGATGAATTCAATTAATTACTTAATTGTGTCCAAAAATTTCAAAGGGAAGAAAAATTAGTCATGTTTGGTATCAAATGAAAGCATTTGTCACCAACATTAAGAAAAAAAACACATTGAAAAAATATATTGATATATATATATATATGTGTGTTATAGTTAAATATTGTGATTTTGCTGTTTTTTTAGGTTTTGAACCAAAAGATCGACGTTAAAGCAAATTTTTTCTAACCAATGATATCACAGTGTTCACAAAAGTGCTGGTTACTATAATTAATACATCATTTATTAATTTTCAATGATAGTAATTACAATATATTTAACACAATTTACAATATAGCGTAAAGATGTATAACTTTGGTACAAAATATGATACCAACCTAAAAATTTTGCAATCTTAAAGCTTTGGTAATAAGAGATTCGAAAATAATTAGCTCCAAGCTGAGTGTTAAATATTTAACTATTAATTGATTAATTAACATTAATTAGTTAATTTAGTCCTAAAATTTCTAAGTGGAGACAAATTTGTAGTGTTTGGTATCAATAATTGAAAGCATTTTTTACCAACATTAAGAAAAAAAATACATTAAAAAATATATTGAAATATTCATACGTTTTAGTTAAATATGTTGATTTTTCTGATTTTTTTAGTTTTTGAACCATAATATCGTCGTTAAAGTAATTTTTTCTAACTAATGATATCACAGTGTTCACAAAAGAACTGGTAAATATAATTAATCCATCATTTATTAATTTTCAATGATAGTAATTACAATATTATTCAATTAATAGTTAAATACTCAAAACTTAGCCTGGAGCCAGTGATTTTCGTAATTCTTATTAAAAAATCTTTAAGATTGGGACAAACAAGTCAAATGGTACATTTGTCTACGTCACACAACATGTTTCTGTAACTTTTCAATTTAAGAAATTTTTTTTAATTTCTGTGAAATATATTGTAATTACAGAAATTGAAAATTGAAAAATTATGTATTAATTATAGTAACCAGCTCTTTTGTGAACACTGTGATATCATTGGTTTAAAGAAATTCTTCTTAAAATTTGATCTTTTGGTTTAAAAACTAAAAAAACACAAAATCAACATATTTAACTATAACATATATATATTTCAATATAATTTTTCAATGTATTTTTTTTCTTAATGTTGGTAAAAATTGCTTTCAATTGATACTGTAACAGATCAGACCCTGAGTTTGCCCGGATCAGGAATCTGGTTACTAAATTACGTAGATGTTTAACTAGCTCAACAGAAAATACGAAACCCTCAAAAAAAAATTGATGATGTAAATTAATCCCTAATTAATAAAAAATTTTAATTGTCTTTAATAAGTCACGCCTTAATTAAAATTACCTGCTGTCAGAATCTCCACCATCGATGCTGCCAGAAACTCAACTCTGCTCTGCCTTACTGGGCTCACTCCGACCAGCAATAATGCTTATGAACTATTTGTTTATAGGAGGATTTTTAGGAGTACAATCTACATTGAAAATTACATCATTAATTTTAACACACTTCAGTTCACTATTGACCATTGGACATGACAATTACAATGAAATTACCCTGCCTATCGAGCTCGTTACTAATTAAGGTTAGAAGAACCTTCGCATACCCCTTCAAAATGTGAATTTATACATTCATGGTTAGCAAGAAAATATAATTAATGAAAATGTAATGCTCTAGGCATGTACTTAACCATCGGCCGTAGTTCGTAGTAATCCCAATATGGTAATGTTGTAAAATGGAGGGCAAGTTCTTGATGTTGGGGTCAGAAGATAATCCACATGGCGATGGCACACATGGCTTGAGTATGTACTGGTAATTGGTCACACTGTATATTAATTATAAGCACTGTTCTTATGGACACTCAGTTTATTGATTGGAAACACAGTTTATTGATTAAAAACATAGTCTATTAATTAGAAGATTCTTGATAATTTGAAGTTCCCAGTTTGAAATGTTTTGTGCCGGTAAAATTAATTATAGTTAATTATGATTGGTAAAATGTTCGAAAATCTTACTGGCTGACGTAACTGTTCTCATAAATCATATTCCACTGACAATTATGACACAATTATTGCTTTGCTGTTGAAACTGTTCTACCTGTCCGATGCTCGGTACAGTTAATTAATTAGTGATAGTAGTGGCTAATCACTGACGACGATGAAAAACGGATGCTCAGCACAGTTAATTACTTAGTGATAGCAATGGCTAATCACTGACGACGATGAAAAAAATGATGCTCAGCACAGTTAATTAATTAAAAATCACTTCAACTCGATGATCACTAATGAAGTTCAAACGCGATACTTGGTTCGGCACCCTACCCCGAAGCACGGTAGGACCTATAAAAACTTAGCTAATCGCGACCGTCATGGTGGTTCCGTGCAATCCGGAGAGCCCCCATCCTTCGACTCCACGTCCACCCGTGGACACAGCCACCGAACAACTCTCTCGAGAACACCCCAGCTCTGCTCGAAAACACGGACATGGCCCCTCAAGTACACAACGTCGCTTCTCAGGTTCCGTGAAA
Source organism: Sweltsa coloradensis (assembly GCA_024449915.1). Taxonomy (NCBI): domain Eukaryota; kingdom Metazoa; phylum Arthropoda; class Insecta; order Plecoptera; family Chloroperlidae; genus Sweltsa; species Sweltsa coloradensis. Next base: position 99,558 of record JAMZAV010001020.1, read on the forward strand.
CAGACCAATTATATACTCTTCCGATCTCAACTTGAAACCTCTGAACCCCTGCTAAACATACATGGACTTATGCCCTTTGTCACTCTATCCTATTGACTCGACCCTTACTATAGACCAAAACAACTCGCAAAAATACTGCGTAGCAGCTACTCGGAACTGAGATTAAATCAGCCATCTAGGCCCAGTGAGCAATCAACCGTGAAATCGTCGCCGACTGGCAGGCGCTACCTAGTTTACTAGAACCAGCATCCCTTACAAATTTTCTAGACATCTGTCTGCAACAAGATTAACTCCCATTCAAACGTTCCTTGAAAAATAATTATTTGCTCTGCACTGCGTAGCTGTATTCGGATTTTGAAAGAAATCTACCTCCGAGATGTTTCTCTAACCTTGATCTATCCCTGGCTGTTCAACTTTGATTACAATTAAATATCGATGTTAATTAGAACTGAAGCTTGATTTAAGTTTCTAATTACTAATTAAAAATAAAATTGATTATTGAATAAAATTAACATTTGATATGCAAATTTGATATGCAAATAACTTCGTTTCATGGGCCCGCCTGCAAAATTTATATGGTGGCCCCCCTAACAGATACACACATATATTGATTCAGTGTTGAATTCAGGCTTTTTATCCCGGAGGGGCTATATAATATCCTGGGGATATTATATAGGAACCAAGTACGGGGGGGGGGGGGGGGGTGGGAGGCAAAGCCCCCAACAATAGCGCCGCCGGGGAAAATTTTGATAATCAGGTTTCTAGAGTGCGTTTGGTGCCTTTTAGAAAAAAGTTGTATGCTGAATGCAATACCAAAATAATGTAGTTTTTGTGAGTTGTTGTTGTGTTGTGGACGCTAAAAGTTCCTAAATACCCGCTAGTTTCATCTTCAAACCGCTAGATTCACAAAACGGTCATTTTAGCAACGAAAACAAATACAATATTTTCCAAACACAATGTAATACTGATTTGTTTACTAAATTTTTTTTAACGGGGCCCCCTAAACGGCCTGGGCCCTGCGGGCGCCTTTCCGCCACTGGCAATCGAACCAGTTCTAACAATAATTATTAATACATGAAGTGTACCGCCAGTTTGTGAGCTTTATGTGTTGGCCAGTGATGGCGAACCTTTGGCACGCGTGCCCCGAAATGGCATGCGGAGAGATTCAGTAGGCACGCACGTAAATTGGAAGTGAAATTAATAAAACATTATGATGTTAATTATTTACAATACAATCCCTGTCTTAGTATTTTTCGCCTTTGAAATTGCTCTAATGCGGAAGCCGCGGAAAAGTTATCGGAACGTTTTGTACGAACGCACTTTTTCAGCTCAAATCGTGGCGTTCCCATGCTAATTTAATTGAGATTTCGAACGCCGAACGCGTCGGTCCAACGCCCTTATCGTATATGCCACCGCTGACGGCGTGACTGTGTTATAAATTAACATACTAAATAATGAAGTAAGTTTTAACATTTGACTCCTAGCTTTGACCTGCCGTTCGCGCAATGTGGTTGGTACAATGGTACCGGCGCTCGTCGGGAAGCTTCTGTACTTGCCACTGTCAGTTTCGGAATTTATTGCGGGCGACTTGCGACAAATATAATTATGTACAATCAGTCCTGCATAATAACTTGTTCTAGCAAAAATACTCCGATTTATAATTTATTCTTGTGATGCGCCCCTGTTGATGAAAGTGTATTATTCGATAAAATACGTGGTTGATTATTACTCTTCTTCACTACACTACTACCTTGCCAGGACATCTAGCTTTAGTGTGTGTATCGAACTCTTGTCCCGTTGGGTACACTACTTTGTAAGACCTGCCGTGCTGTGATTCGCAGAAAAATTATAATATTATATTAAGCCGAGCAGCCCTACTTATTGCACAATACCAAATGCGTATATATTTTTATAAATAACAATTGCATTTTAGTTTCAATTAGCTATCTGACGGGAAATTTACTATCAAATTCCTACGTCATTAATGTGGAGCTTTTTAATCCTACGAGCGCAAGACAGACCAAATAAATTACGTATTTCGTTGTTTCTGGAGGGACACAAATTTGGATAACTTAACCATGTTCAATCAAATTAAAAATGATATTGAATTGGTATGTTATTCATTACATCTATATAAATATGACAATAACATTGAAATGAGGATAAAACACCTGCTAGAATACCTATCTATGCAGGTTTGTGGCAATGAGGATGACCTTGGTAGAATTTTCGTCGTTGTAGCCAGTCGGGCATTAAATCATGTCGAGCTGTCTACCTATGTCCCAAGTAGCACAGAAAATGTGTGCGCTTATGGGCCATCAGCGGCAAAGTGATGGTAAAGTTTTGCATTGATGGGCCGCCTATAGCACATAAGCACACAACCGACAGTCGGCGTACAGTAGGCGGCCCTCCTATGGCCCATAAGCACACAACCGACAGGCGGCGAACAGTAGGCGGCCCGCCTATGGTCCATAAGCACACAACCGAAAGGTGGCGAACAGTAGGCGGCCCGCCTATGGCCCATAAGCACACAACCGACGGGAATCTAATGCGAGTATATAACACATTAGATGATGGATTCAAAGGAATAATTTAACTGTCAATTTCATCATGTTACGTAAATCGATCTCGCTCTTCTTCGTCGATGTGAGGAATATTGACGCTCTCACTTTCAAGGTATCATTTTAGTATCATTTAAACTTATTATTTGATAACATTAATATTATGATAATATATTATTATATATCATTCCGATACCGAATATACTCCACGTAAGGTTTCCAAAATAATACTTCGATTATTGCATTCAATCGACTTAACTTTTAAACTTATTTCAAACATGTTTATAAATAATTTATTTCATTGCAATATGCAGAATTAATCCGCTGTCGATAATGCTGTCACGTATCTATAATATGCATTTGCACTTGCCGTTTCGTAGTGCAAATTTCACATACTTAACGCAGATGGAATAAAACGAAAAATCTCTTCAAAAAATAATATGTCATATTTTATGTTTGTAGAACTACAGCAAATAAATCGGCCTAATTAATATTTAAAATTTTCCTAAATCTTTAGTTTATCAAAACAACGGAAATAGTTTATCAATAATATGATCATAATATGACATTGCCAAAACTATTGATATTGAGCGAGCGAAGCGAGCGTCTCCACTTGACTCTTATGGCTTGAATGTCTGTTTTTTTTTTTTTTTTTTTTTTTTCTGTTACTGCTTCGATACAGGTCGCACCGTTTCTCTGATCGACCTGAAATTTTGCACACATGTACATACCACCTAGGCGGGTTGCTGTATAGTTTTTGAACAAAATCCGATCGTTGGTTATAAAAAATAAAAAATAAAATAAAAACATAAAAATGTACCGATCGTTATGAAATTTTGCAGGGTCAATAAGTACAACATTCTCTCCTATTTCCAAATTTTCAGCTAAATCGGTCAAGACCTTGAAGACTTATTGGTTATCATATTTCGAAAAATGATGTTAAAAATGAAGGTGGCAGTGAAGATACAAAGATACACTTTAGAAGGCATGACGTGAATTAGAACAATGCAAAGATGTTGGAATAGTATAAAGTGTACAATGTCAATATCCAGTTAGGCCTACACTGTGTGGTGGGCCTTATGGGAATGTCGTACTCGGGTCATGTTGCACGTACCGGTGCTCGCTCAACAACGCGTCCAACTGAGCGTTTTCCTAGTTTATTTTTAGGTTGAGCAGTACGACCAGTATAGACGAATATAGTAAAAACTAGGAAAACGCTTAAGTCCCGCCGCGTTGTTGGATGAGCGTAATTGGTGCATTGAGCTGCCATGTGTTATGCGGATTTTCTGTTGTTCTGTGAAAAAATTATTACTAAGTTGAAGATTTTTTTTAAGTTAAATTAAATTAAATAAAAAATAAACTTAAATTTGTAATTTTTTTAATTAATCCTACTAATTAAAAAAAAAAAAAGAAAAATAGTGATTTTTATAAGAAATAATTATTTGATTGCGCTCAAATTTCACACGAATATATAAATTCATAAAATTAAGGTTCTGTGAAAAAATTATTACAATAGAATTAAGCATGCAGGTGTTATAAGTAAAAATATTGTACTAAAAAAGAAAAAAACAACAAAATTTATATTTTCATGAAAAATAATTTTTCGATTGCGCTCAAATTTCACACGGATATCTTAATTCATAAAATTAAGGTTCTTTGAAAAAATCATTAAAATCCGATTAAGCATGTAGGCGTTATTAGAAAAATAAATTTTCAAAAAATCGAAAAAAATCGTAAAATTGCGATTTTTATGAGAAATAGTTTTTTGATTGCGCTCAAAAACGTGGCAGTTCTAAGTTCAGAGATTTCGAAGGCCTCCATAAAATTTCATCGCAAACGGAGTATCGGTTTAGCCGGAATCGTGCTGACAAACACACAAAAATACAGAAAAAAAAGAAGGAAAAAAAAAAAACATTCCGATTTTTTTCTCCAGTGTAGTGAAATGGAATCTTCGCTTCGCTCGCTACGCTCATCCAATTATGACACGTTTATCCCGGACATAATTATTCCTACTAGTAATTTTTTGGTTGAAGGCAGATTTTTTGCTATTTGTAACACAGACTCTTGTCTACAAACTGACATACTTGGAAAATTTGTCTCGTTAATATCTTGCACTTACGAATTTTTTCTTCCGCCGGTACGAATAAGTGGAAGAAATAAATTATATAGTGCAAGATATTAACGACAAAATTTTTCCAGGTAATAGAAACAAAAATCATCCTTCAAACCAAAATTTATGAGCAGGGATTTGTCCGGGGTATATGTTATTAATGGTATAAGGGTAATTTGACGGAAATGTAATTTTGTATTAAATTTATGATTTTCCTTTTTCTAACTGAATATTATTATGAATTTACTTGGTTTTAGGCCGCGGAAAGTAGTTTCTGGACTTATTTAATTACTTTTAGTTTGCTTGAATCGGTCGTTTTGGTACTAGTTCACTTGGTGCGGTCCAACTTTTAAACACTGCTTTTTTCAAAGAAAACAATAAAAAAACAACTTCAAATGAGAAATAAATAAAGAACTCATTATTAACGATTTATTTATTAATTTTTACTAATCACTATGGAAATATACCAATTATATAGAATAGTGAACACAGATTGAACACAAACACTCGCTCATTTCACTGTCATTTGGTCGCCATGTTTGCTATTTACGTCTTGATGTTACTTACTAGGTTTACCAACCTTTTTCACTAAAATACTCCACCTAAAAATCCTTTAACGTCGCTATTTTAAAAAAAGGACTTTCACCACAAAAGGACTTTCGTTTAAAATAGCGACGTTAAAGGTTTTAAAGTTTTTTTTGTTACTATATAACAGCAAAAACGTGATGATTTTATTTTGGATTTTGTTATTATGTTCTTGTAAAGTTATTTGCAGTGTGCACAAAATCTCAGCAGGTAGGCCTAGGCCGCGTCACTCCTCGCTTCGTTTTTTCATGTTTTTTCTTTGGGAATTGTCGGTAAAAGTGGGTTTCCGCGTGTTTATTTTTAATTTACTAGTGATTTTGCATGGTTTTGAACAACAACAAAAAAAAATGGTGCAAAATTAGCCATTCCGTCATACTACCCTTGTTCCGTAATTAATTTATCTGTAATCATCTATATTTTGCTTACTATTAAACCCAAAAATAAAAATAAAAAGTTTTGAAAATGTTTGATGATCATAATTGATAAACTATACCAGTTTTTTTTTAGGCTATACAAACAAATTTGGCCGATAGGGAATATTTGGTGTAGGTTTATATCAAATTATTAGGGAGAGAGGTTTAAATTTAGCGATTACTTTACTGTATGTCCGTCTGCCCGTGTGTGACTGGTAAAAATAAAAATAAATACAAATCCAAACTGAGATCCTAATCACTTTCCGTCAATTTAATTCATACCATTTAGATACATGGGCATGATTCTCTTTGGTCAATTTAAATATGAACAAGAGTAGGCCTACGCTTAAAACAACTCAATTTGAATACATATATTATATAATCTTTAGTTTGATTGATGTTTCCATGTAAACAAGGTACGAAATGTTGAACAAGACGTTCCACAATGCATACACGCTGGGTACATCTTCATAAGGTAGCTGGCGCGCACCACTAGCAGTGATCACGGTGGTGTAGCGTTCAGCGTTCCAGAGTCCGGCGCAGTAGGTTGGGGTTCGAGTACGGCGATGGGCGATTAAATTTGTGCATGTCTTATAACTCTCTCTATATTAACTTGGATTTGTTATCTTACACACAGTTTACAGAAATTGAAATGCTAGCACGATTGAAAAGATATATAATTTTAAACTTTTGTCAGTTAATATTTTCGTTTGTGTGCGTGACTTCCTCACCGCCGGGCCGTAAGCATCCCGCTGTGACAAAAGTGAAGCAACTGTCGGATTTGCTACAGCGGCCCGCCTGTGGACCATAAGCGGCGAACTGATGGCAAACTGTGTATCGCCGGCTATGGCCCATAAGCGGGCCGTTGTCACAAAAATGCAGCACAGTATTTTCGAAGCTTCTGGTTTTGCTACAGTGGGCCGCTTATGGCCCATAAGCGGCGCGTTGCTTATGGCAAAGTTATGGGCGCCTGGCCAACCCCATAAGCGGGCCGTAAGCGCATCGCCGCTTATGGGCCATCAGCTCAACTGATGGCGATGTTACAGCTCGCCATAAGATTGCCATCACTTTGTGCTACTTGGGATATTACCCCTCTTGCGACTGGCGGCAAGTGCCATATTTTTATGCTGAAAAATCGAAGTTAGGATAAATATACCCACGCCTTTCCCTCCCCCGTCCTTCACCCCGCAAGATTGTAAATTTCCAACAATAAATTCCTACGGGTGGCTGCAATGCTCTTTATTAATGTGTTTTCATTTGAACAGAACTTTGTTATAGTAGCACTAATTGTTTGTATGTCCATGCCAATATTCAACTAAAATAATATGCTTTAAGGCTGTGTGTTCACCAAAAACCAAAATCCAAAATAAGCATAAAACAGTAGTTATTGAGTATGATCATTAATCACAGTCTTTTGAAAAGATCAAAATATATTATTTGGAATTTTTGGTTAATGCTTTTTTCCGCTATTGCTACTTTTTTGAACAATTTTTGGTGAAAAGTATTGCCAAAAATATGCCGTTTGGATGGCTGATATTTTTATTGTTGCTAACACTCATCTTTGACTATAGAATGAGGTATTTGTAAATATATAGCTTTCCTATCTTAAGGGGAATCCCTAGACCCAAATATGATTTCTTAAGAGTGCAGTAAAGACGTCTGAAAAGTAAGTAGAATGAAAGATGTCTTTAATAAAAGAGCGGATTATATTTTGAAATTTGTTTGACGGGACATAACTTTAGAATCAACAATTGTATTCAAATTACTGGAATCAGTTGCTCAAGTTCAAAATTGAATTTTTAGCTGCTGTTTTTTGTATATTATTTATACACTCCTTTATCTACAACCTAAATAAAAGGATTTTTGGATTTATATGCTTTGTTGCGTTGCACAATTTTTTTCAACTGCCGGTACAATTTCAAATTTTGTACCGTTTAACGGAAAAAATTGTGCAACGCCTGAAACCATATAAAACCAATAATACTTATATTTACGTTGTAGATAAAGGAGTGTAGAAATAATATACAAAAAACCGCTGCTAAAAATTCAATTTTGAACTTGAGCAACTGATTCCAGTAATTTGAATACAATTGTTGATTCTGAGGTGTCCCGACAAAAAAATTTCAAAAAAATAATCCGCTCTTTTATTAAGACTCTCTTACATTCTACTTACTTTTCAGACGTCTTTACTGCATTCTTTAGAAATCATATTTGGGTCTAGGGATTCCCCTTAAGTCTTAAGATCTTAATTTTTTCTTCTTTTGACGGTACAATTTTTCGACAAAAGTACCGGAAAATTTAAAACACTATATAATGTAAGGCATTGAAGATACACATTTCAAAATACCTCATTCTATAGTCAAAAGATGAGTGTATGTAAGCTACAATAAAAATATCAGCCATCCAAATGGTATGGGTACTTCTGGCAAAACTTGGCACCAAAAATCGTAGCAATAGCGGAAAATGCATCAACAAAAAAAAAAAAATTATTTATATATATATATATATTGATCTTTTCAAAAGACTGATTAATGATCATACTCTATTACTACTGTTTCATGCATATTAAGGATTTTGTTTTATGGTGAACACACAGCGTTAACATGTGCTCATCAGATGTTCTTAAAAAAATTAAAATACACACTAAATAATTATTTGAAAATGCTTTGACGTTGATTTGATTTTTACGTTTTCTTTTCGTTTGTAATCGATCCAGTTGTGGTTGCTCGAGGTCGAAAGAAATACGATTTTTTCCTATATCAAAATATGTTTATATTTTAGTAGAGAAAATGTCGCGGCCTAGGCCCTGGTCTTGGCGTAGCCTAAACATAACAAGATTATTCACTTTCTCAAACTATAATAACTATAGAGTGCCTAAAGAAAACTTACCTACAGTAAGGGCCTACCGCACAAGTCCCGTGCATTTCCTTTTTTACATGAAATTGTTTAGTGGTTCGACTCCGGCTCTACTCGGATTCAAAAATCCCGCTGAAGAAATTTCATAAATAACCTAAAAAAAAGTTAAAGAATCAAAAATACACCATCATCACCTACCCTTGAATCAAGGTCCCTGGATGATTCTCTCCTCTCCCTCTCTGGATCTCTCGGTCACTCTCCTCTCACGTTGGTCCCTCTTACAATGTTGATAATAGTAATAATAATATATCCAGTAAATAGGTCAACTGAAGCTAGTTTATTTTTAAAAGCAAATGTCAATGATTTTCAGTCCATAATTAATGTTGCATGGCGCATATCATTTGACTTGATGATTTTAATGAATTAATAGAAGATGCTATAATATGAGATAATATGATTTTTTATAGGTGATGCCTAAAAACAAGGGGTTACTTACTTTACTTGTAGCTTTATGTACGGCAGTAGTTCTACATAGCAAAACCCCATATAAAACTAAAATTATTAATTATAATGAATTAATGGATTATTTAGTGAATCTATTAATTGATTCATCTAAATTGTCATCAAGAATACGTATGTATGAAAAATTTCAGCTTATCGGACATTGAGAAGTTGGTGAAATATCGATTATAAGATTCCATCCAGACAAACACATGAAGCTAATATAAGCGTTGTGCACGAAATATGCACGGGATACCTGTTGACCCCCTCAACAGGTATTCCGTGCATCTTTCGTGAAAGAGTTTTGCGGTAAGTTGTATTCTATTAGGTAGTAGGATACAAGTTTTTTGCACCTTCCTTGCAGGTGATGCTATGCTGCAGACGTCGTCGGGGGCGTCGCGACGACCTTACACGTTTTTTAAGAGGGATGACTTTTTTATCTCGTGGGCCCTTCGTGATAGTGTTGCAGTGAACTGTATTCTATTAAGTAATAGCTAACAAATGGTTTGCATCTATCTTGCAGGTCCTGGTACGCTTGAGAGGGCGTCGGTGGCGTTGCGACGCCCTTAAACGTTTTTTAAGAGATATGATTTTTTAATCTCGTGTACCTTTCATGATAGAGTATTGTATTAAACTGTATTCTATTAAGTAATAGCATTCACGTTTTTGGCACCTACCTTGCAGGTCCTGGTAGGCTTCAGAAGGCGTCGGGGGCGTCGCGACGCCCTATAACGCTTTTTTAAAGAAGGATTATCTCTTATCTCATGTACCTTTTGTGGTAGAGTATTGCGGTAAACTGTACCCCCCCCCCCCCCCAAATACAAAAATTTGTTAAAAGTAAAAACGGCAGCCAAGCTCTCCTTCCGAAGTCTTCGGCTGTAAATGCTGTGAGATATAGAAGTTGAGCCAAGCATTTCATTATATTGCCCTCGTTTCGCATTGAAAAGAAGTAAGATCATTTCGCCTGTTGACAAGCGCCAAGCCAACCATTTTCGTGGTAAAAAAGTAAAAAATTTAAACTCAAAATCATAAAAATATTACTTGGTCATTGACTTTTTAGAGTCCTCGTACCAAATTTAAGGGCCAAGTAATTTTTTTATGATTTTGAGTTTAAATTTTTTACTTTTTTTTCCACGAAAATGGTTGGCTTGGCGCTCGTCAACAGGCGAAATGATCTTACTTCTGTTCAATGCGAAACTAGGGAAAACGAATGAAATGCTTTGCTCAACTACTATATCTCACAGCATTCACAGCCAAAGACTTTAGAAGGAGAGCTTGGCTGCCGTTGTATTTTTTTTTTTACAAATATTTGTATTTGGGAGGGATATCACATCTTTTTGTTGTTTGTTTATTATCAAGGCGTGAAAAACGTGTAAAGGTGGATACAGTGCCTTTAAAGCATATGGCCTAGAAACAAAATCTACCATCTTTTGTTTTTGTTTACAATCTGTAGTTGGAAATATACAATGTTTTTATTAAATTTCCTATGGTTAATGTCGTCTTGGATTTGTGTGTGAATGATTTGTTGAGCGGACTGTAACACTTTGACGCATAATTTTAGTCAGCAATTAGAATATTAAAATTGTATTAAATACGACCTAACGTTTTTTCCAAAGTTCAGGGTGGTAGGGAAAAGTGGGGGTGAAATATCGCTTGCTTCCTGGCAGATTATTATGTTTCATATTATTATGTACCATCATGCCAAATTTCATGCTGATAACTCATTCGGTGCCTTCATGGTGAATGCTGGAAATCAAGGTAAAAATAATATGAACTATTAGGGATGGGGGTTGAAAAAATGTGGTTTAGGAAATGAGAATAGGCCGATTGGGTAAAAACACATTAAAACAAAACTGACTAATTTGAATAAAAATTCAATTTTGGGTTAGAGCTATGAATTATTCCAATTTTAGGGCATGATTTAGGGGTGTTGGGGGTGGAACATCGCTTGCCTATCGGCGAATTATTTTTCATATTAGTATGTACCATCATGCATGCTGATGACTCATTCGGTGCCTTCATGGTGAATGCTCGAAATCAAGGTAAAAATAATATAGACTCTTAGGGATGAGAGTTGAAAAAATGTGGTTTAGGAAATAAGAATAGGCCGATTGTGTAAAAACACATTAAAACATAATTTACTAATTTGAATAAAAATTCAATTTTGGGTTAGAGCTATGAATTATTCCAATTTTAGGGCATGATTTAGGGGGTGTTGGGGTTGGAATATTGCTTGCCTCGGCGAATTATTTTTCATATTAGTATGTACCATCATGACCAATTTCATGCTGATGACTCATTCGGTGCCTTCATGGTGAATGCTGGAAATCAAGGTAAAAATAATATAAACTATTAGGGATGGGGGTTGAAAAAATGTGGTTTAAGAAAATGAGAATAGGCCGATTGGGTTAAAACACATTAAAACGTAATTTTAATAACGAATTTGAATAAAACTTCAATTTTAGATTAGAGCTATGAATTATTCCAATTTTAGGGGGTGTTGGGGGTGGAATATCGTTTGCCTCTGGGCGTATTATTTTTTATATTATTATGTACCAACAAGTCAAATTTTATGCTGATAACTCATTCGGTGCCTTCATGGTGAATGCTGGAAATCAAGGTAAAAATAATATAAAACTATTAGTGATGTGGGTTGAAAAAATGTGGTTTATATAATGAGAATAGGCCTATTGGGTTAAAACACATTTAAAAATAATTTTAATGACTCATTTGATTAAAAATTTAATTTTGAGTTAGAGCTATGAATTATTTTAATTTAAGGGGATGATTTAGGGGGTGTTGGGGGTGGAATATTGCTTGTCTCTCGGCGGAAATATCTTAGTCCGAGGTACATCTAAGTGTGGTCCAAGTTTCATAGTTCTAAGATGTACCGTTTTCTCTGTAGGTTCTTATTCTTCTCTGTCAGAATTCCCCCCCCCCCCCCCCCTCAACCAACCAGCCAGCCAGCCGGAAGATTTTCGTCCATTTTTACGCACTTTTTTTTAACACAGAACGGGTTATCGGATCGGTCTGATTTTTTTTTGTCATGGACCACTTTTTAGGTCATATACCGAGTTTCATGATTGTAAATCTTTCGGGACGGCGTGTGCAGATAGCTGAAAACCCCCTATCTCGGGTAGGAGTAAACAGGTCGAGTTATCATCGCCTACTAGCAGTCGCGTGCGCTTGGCTGCGGGCGAACGACCGTCGCCCTAGGTTTTACACAGAACGGGTTATCGGATCGGGCTGATTTTCATATTATTATGTACCATCATGTCAAATTTCAAGCTGATAACTCATTGGGTGCCTTCATGGTGATTGCTGGAAATCAAGGTAAAAATGATATAAACTATTAGGGATGGGGGTTGAAAAAATGTGGTTTATATAATGAGAATAGGCCTATTGGGTTAAAACATATTAGAACATAATTTTAATAACTAATTTGGTTAAAAATTCAATTTTGGGTTAGAGCTATGAATTTTTTTAATTTAAGGGGATGATGCTTGTCTCTCGGCGGAATTATGTGAGTCTGAGGTACATCTTAGTGTGGTCCAAGTTTCATAGTTCTAAGATGTACCGTTTTCTCTGTAGGCTTTTATTCCTCTCTGTCAGAATCCCCCCCCCCCCAAACAACCAACCAGCCGGAAGATTTTCGTCGATTTTTACGCACTTTTTTAACACAGAACGGGTTATCGGATCGGGCTGATTTTTTCTGTATGTCATGGACCACATATCAGGTCATATACCGAGTTTCAAGATTGTAAATCTTTCGGGACGGCGTGTGCAGATAGCTGAAAACCCCCCAACTCGGGTAGGAGTAAACAGGTCGAGTTATCATCGTCTGGGCCCGGGGTAGAATTGGCCCAGAGCATGGCTCTGCTAATCGTAAAAGGCGATTCAAGAGAAAAAGTCCACCTCGCAAACATCAGCAAGTATGCGGGGAGTACATTACTCCCCGAACCTAGAGGCGAGCTCTTGCAATCGTCGTCGGGGACCTTGCCCCCCTTCCCTTGACAACCCCCCGGCGACGATGACAATGACACAACGAACGACGACAAAGACGATGACGACCGCGATGTGAGAAAACCCCATTCCTCCCCTTACCCGTGGATGTTTCTTACCAGCACGGGTCCCTCCTCCTCCCCCCCCCCCCTTAGGCTAGAGTGGTGCATTATGACCTAACGGTTGACGCGTCCTTAATCCAAATAACCCAAAAAGCCTACTAGCAGTCGCGTTCGCTTGGCTGCGGGCGAACGACCCCCGCCCTAGATTCTATAAGGTAATAGCATACAAGTTTTTAGCACCAAAAGGCTTTACAGGGCGTCGGGGGCGTCGCGACGCCCTTTAACGTTGATAAATATGCATTTGTCTTGGCTCGTGTGCCTTAAGGGATAAAGTATTGCGGTAAACTGTAATCTATTAAGTAATATTATACAAAATTTTTGCACCCTCCTTTCAGGTCCTGGTACGTGCTTGAGAGGGCGTCGGGGGCGTCGCGTTGCCCTATAACGTTTTTTAATAGGCATGATTTTTTTTTCTCGTGTGCCTTTCGTGATAGAGTATTGCGGTGAACTATATTCTATTAAGTAATAGCATACAAGTTTTTAGCACCTCCCTTGCAGGTCCTGGTAGGCTACAGAGGGCGTCGGGGGCAACGCGACGCCCTATTACGTTGATAAAGATTCATTTTTCTGTTATGCCTTTCGTGATTGAGTATTTCAGTAAACTGTAATCTATTAAGTAATAGTTTAAGAATTTTTATCACCTTCCTTGCTGGTCTTGTTGTGCTGCAAAGGGCGTTGAGAGCGTCGCTACGCCTTGCACAGGTTGCCCAAAATCACGATTGCGCAACACACGAAATATTCTCTTGCTTACTAACTTTATTTAGTTGGTAGGTTTTATAGAGCAACTGCTTTCCATGCATTATAACAACAAACTAATGTAGGTGAAGGAAGTTTCACAGATTGGCAATGTACCAGGACCAGCAAGGTGGGTGCAAAAACCTTGTATGCTAATACTTAATACTAGAAAGCTTTGCAAACGTTTTTTCAGGCGCGTTGTTGGATGAGCGTATTTTTTTAACGAATAAAACGTGAAATTGCGATTTTCATGAGAAATACTTTTTCGATTGCGCTCAAATTTCACATTAATATATTAATTCATAAAATTAAGGTTCTGTGAAAAAATCATCACAATCGGATAAAGCATGTGGGTGTTATAGGCCGATTTTTTTTTTAACGCGAAAAATTGTGATTTTCATGAGAAATACTTTTTAGATTACGCTTAAATTTCACACAAAATTAAGGTTTTGAAAAAATTATTACAATCGAATAAAGCTTGTAGGTGTTATAAGTCGAAGACAATTTTTTGAAATCGAAAATAAATCGTAAAATTGCGATTTTCATGAGAAATAATTTTTGATTGCTCTCAAAAACGTGGCATTTCTAAGTTCTGAGATTTTAAAGGCCTCCAGAAAATTTCATCGCAATTGGATTATCGGCTTAGCCAGAATCGTGTTAACAATCACACAAATATACAAACAGAAAAAATAGGAAAAACGAAAAAAAATCATATAATTGCGATTTCCATGAGAAATAATCTTTCGATTGCGCTCAAAAACGTGGCAGTTCTAAGTTCAGAGATTTTGAAGGCCTCCAGAAAATGTCATCGCAATTGGAGTATCGGTTTAGCCGGAATCGTGTCAAAAAGCACAGAAATATACAAACAGAAAAAATCAAGAAAATAAAAAAAATCGTAAAATTGCAATTTTCATGAGAAATAATTTTTTATATATTTTTTTGAACCGTGCAGTTCTAGGTTCAGAGATTTCAAAGGTCTCCAGAAAATTTTATTGCAATTGGAGTATCGGTTTAGCCGGAATCGTGTTAACAGACACACAAAAATACAAAATGAAAGAAAAAACAATCCGGATTTTTTTCTCCAGTGTAGTAAAATGAAATCTTCGCTTCGCTCGCTTCGCTCATCAATAATACAGTTTACCGCAATACTATCACGAAAGGCACACGAGATAAAAATAATCCCTCTTCAAAAAAGCGTTATGGGGCATCGCGTCGCCCCCGACGCCCTCTGAAGCGTACCAGAACCAGCAAGGTATGTGCTAAAAACTTGTATGCTATTACTTAATAGAATACAGTTTACCGCAATGCTACATACATACATATCACAAAAGGTACAAGAGATAAAAAACCTCTTTAAAAACCAAACGTTATAGGGCGTCGGGACACCCCCATCGCCCTCTCAAGCCTACCGTGACCTGCAAGGTGGGTGCAAAAACCTTTTTTGCTATTAGTTAATAGAATACAGTTTACCGCAATACTCTTTCACGAAAGGTACATGAGATAAGAAAATTAATAATCCCTCTATAAAAAAGCGTTATAGGGCTTCGCGACGCCCCCGACGCCTTCTGAAGCCTATTAGGACCTGCAAGGTAGGTGTTAAAAACCTTGTTTGCTATTATTTAATAGTATATAGTTCACCGCAATACTTTATCACGAAAGGCACACGAGATAAAAAATCATCCCTCTTAAAAATCGTGTAAGGGCGTCGCGACGCCCCCGACGCCCTCTGCAGCATAGCATGACCTGCAAGGAAAGTGCAAAAAACTTGTATCCTACTACCTAATAGAACACAACTTACCGCAAAACTCTTTCACGAAAGATGCACGGGAAAAAAATCATACCTCTTGCTCCTCTACTGTTGTAAATACATGTGAAACCTGTACAGTTTCACTTGCATGTATATTGACCTTATTTTCGTGTAATTTGAGTCGGAAATATACGAAAATGATACCAAAAATGGCCGCCATTTTGAATTCTAAGGGTAATTTTGAGTGCCTCTACATCCTTAAATATTCCTAATGATCCCACCTACAGTTGTGCAAAGCGGCAAACCGTGTTCAAAATGTGCAGTATAACGGTTTTTCATATTATGTACCGCTACAACTAAATTGTACTTCTTTTTAGCTTTAAATTGAGTGCTCCAACGACTAGATTGAACTATGTTATAAATTATCTTTCGATGTTGTGCATACTAAATTAAAGGGTTGTTTACCTTATTCGTTGAACAACATAATGTTGTATGATGTATTTAAGAATTGTTTGCTACAAACACGTAAATATTAAACAAAATGGATTATAAATACAACATAAATTTAATATTATGCATCCCCTAATTTGATACCCCTTCCACCCCTAAACCGTTGCAAATACCCCTCTTTGGCTACGATTTTTCATATCACCATTTTACGTGTGTAGTCAAAATCTAACTTTTCTATCGCTAAACCCTGACATTTAACATAGTTTGCCTCATACACTAAGATTAACCGGCGCAAAATTGCGCCTCTTTAAAAAAAGGTGGATTTGGACAAATCCATATATTAAATCAAGGTCTATAAAAACCGTATGCACAAAGAAAGTTGCGTTAGCAGACTTGCAGCCGCAAGTCGCTAGATGTGTCGCCGTGTCGGTACAGTTGCTGCTACTCTGGATTGGATGCAAATGTTGACCCTCGCTTTATTTGTATCCGAAAATGAATAGGCCTAATATTACAACTAAAAATTTTGCACAACATACAGTAAAGCAGGTTTAACTTCAAGTGAAATATTGAGTAAAAAATTGCTAAAAAGTTTATATAAGTTGAGTGATATTTGAACCCGCAATCCTTTGCATAGAAATGCCTCTCGTTCACCACTACTCCAAATTGGTCGATAAAAATACCGAATTTTGACCATTACATACGTTTGCAGATTACCCAAAACTCAAAATTTAATAAAAGATTGGTGTTTTCTATCTAGAGCCGCCAAGCCGCCAAGATTGTTTACCTGCACCTGCTTGTCTGAACCTGGCCTTCTGGCTTGAGGAGGCTTGTATGGACGGATTTCAAAAGGTCAAAACGGTGAAGAACAAAACAAATCTCGCCTTTTCATTCATGCGGGCGGCGAGCCAGTGGGTCCTCGTTGGACCGCTTCAACAAACATGTACGGGCCGGACTACCTGACCTGACCATTTTTTATTACCTCTTGCCTGTTCTCTTTGACGCGTGCAAAATTTACCGACAACTGACGGGAAGCTCACGCCGCGACGCGCAAGCACGGGCCGACCCGGTCCCACGGCGTGTGGCGCGAGGATTTTACCTTTTTTTACCTGCGGCCCGTCGATCGACAGGCCGTGGGACCCCGGCTTTAAGCCTATGCACGGAATGAAACAGCACTGGCATTCTGAAAAGATATTTGGGTTCAAAGAAGCGATTGACAGGCAATATAGTTAAGTGTCATACCCTCTCTTTGTGCGGCGCTCGTCAGTTGGACCCACCACATCGCTATTGCCAGGTTTGCTTTACTGACTGGACCTCATTTAATATAAACACAAAATTCATGTTTGAACCTTGCAACCCTGTAAGCAATGAAGGCAAACGCGTGGCACTTGAGAAGATTAGTCGAACCCTTCGGTTCTTTTGTGGCATTGTCTAGGTAATAGCTGATCAATATCGAGTCTATTCACGGCTGTTCTTTTCAAAAATCTAGTGCTGTTTCATTCCCTGCATAGACTATACTGTGAGGAAAAGCACTCAATTTTAGGTTCTTTGGCTGGAAAATACAGGAAATGTAATTTTGATTGATTTTAAGATTTTTTTTTGCAATTTCTACTATTATTTAATTTTAACTAAAACTTGACTTAACTCATTTCTACAAATTCTACCCTCCCAATCAAAAAATGTATGACATAACATTTAGCCATCTTCATTTTTCTATTGATTTCATGAGTTTAGAAATTATTTACTAGGAGCATTTAAATCAATGTACAAACTTAATATTGCATTAATTTTGCATCATTCATGGTTTATGTCTCATTAAGCCTACTCGCAACACATTTTTGTGTTTAAAGCAATTAAGTACAACTAACACATTATTTTATAGTTCTTCAATTCTAAAATAGTGTTCCTTGTAATTAGCAATGGGCACGTCATCCGGCTTCCGCCCGATCCGCGAGCCGTCCCTGCACGTGCCTGCCTCCCCAACAAGAGTGGAGGTTCTGGGAGCGTGGAATGTTACCGGTCGGGGCGGTATGAAATCGGACTACCGTCGCCGGGTAGTGGAATACGTGGACAGCAACCGTCGAGACCGCGAGAACCAGCCCAACTTTGCCAAGCCCGCCCCCATGAGGAGTATTGATGGGGCAAGGATGATACATGTGATAGACAAGATTGACAAGACTCTGCCTCTTACAGGTATGTTGATATAACGACGAATAATCACTAACGTTTGTCTCTGTATTCCAGCTTCTCCACACGTTCCACCACCGGATGTTTTATTTTGTATTATTTATTTAACGTCTGTCTTATTCAGTTAAAAAAAAACTGAATACAAAAGATTGTAGTGTTGAGCTACCACCACTTACGTTTGTCTCTGTGTTCCAGCTTCTCACAGGTTCAACCACTGGGCATGCTGTTGTCAACAATAACATGTTTGTATGTGTTTCAGCTTGTCTACAGGTTATACCACCAGAATATTATTGATTGAGTTACCACGATAACTGTCGCGATAGGGATGGCCTACCTCCTCCAGATCTTTAAATTCGACCATATTTGCATACTAACGTTGATACATCTTATTCGATATTGAGTTTTGCATATCAACTAATTAGTTGTACAGGCTATATTTGCATATCAAATTATTAGTTGTACAAGCTATATTTGCATATCAACCTATTAGTTGCCGGATTGGCATACTAACGTTGATTGTCAACTATAATTATAATTAGTAATTAATAATATTTCATGTGGATTAAGGTTGTGGGACAGCCATATTAATGCTAATTGATATTGAGCTAGGTGGAAATATCGAATACATCTCGAAGTTTCAGGCTAGGTTCAAGGTGGTAGAAACATCTAGAGGCGAAATTGAATCGGAACACATGCAAAAATCCGCAGTTTTTTAGAGATAATTGGTTTTCACAGAAGCTTATGAAAGAGTGTGGAACACTCTGCCCGCCAATCGTCTGGATTTTGCCAAGAGAATTCATGTAGTGTCACAGGTGTGGAGACACAATTCCTGACAGAATTAGTCTGCTTGGGTGATCAACTAGATAATTGGGCGATGTTATCGCTATTCTTGGTAGAAAACTGCGTCGTTTCACAAGATGAAATCCAGTCCGTAGGTAGGGGTGTGTTAACTGGAGGCCAATACAAAGGGCATATGTCCAGGTGTTTTGCCGTAAGGAAACCAGTCTCAAGTTGAATTTCAGCAAGTATTTAATTGACCAGTTCTCAGTAACCTAGAAGCTTCCTAGGGGTGGGGGCTATTTCTACGCTGGCTTGCGTGGAAATGTGTGGTTGTAAAGGCAGTGTGTGTTGGTTTCGTGGAGTGGTAGGGTGGAAGTGTTTGGCTCATCAGGCTCGTGAGTTCAGTGAGTGAAGATTAGGGGGACCTAGGGTGACGGGCCATAGGGCTTTGGATGAAGTGAAGTGTTATCAAGTTGAAGGTTATCATATGGAAGTATGAGTAAAGATATTTAGATTGTGAAGTACAGGTCGATAATTAATTAAAAGAAGAGTGTGTCAAGGAGTTTTATGTAAGAAGTCAAGTTGATTGGTTAATGTCAGTAATTAGTGTATCATCAAGAAGTGTCCGAGCATCATAAGTGCTACAGTTAAGAGTAGCGGAAGAGTTATAAGAGCATCATCACCAACGATAATCAAGTGTTAATTACCGAGTTAATTAGAAGAGAATCCAGCATATTAGTCCGTGTTAAATACCTAGGCAGTTATCTCCGTAGCCAGGTATCATCATCATCATTGCGCCGAACCGTGCCATCAAAGCCAACCGATATGTATTAATGTTCAATCAAAACGACTAATTAATCAACCATTCAATTAATTTCATCAATAAATATCCGATTGAAGCGACGACAATATTTAGCCAAGAAGAAGCCAACCGAGTTATCATTCAGAAGAATGATAATAAATCGACTGTGAAGTGACGGCTTATCTGGTCAAACAGAAGCGAACCAGGTAATTAGTCAGGGGAACTATAACCGCCCGGCACTGAAGTGACGTCACTAGCCAAGTTGAAGCCGGCCGCTAAGCCTAGCGATATTTACCAGCTTCATCATAATCAGCCGCGATCAAGAATTCGTCAAGCAACATCAAGTATAAAATTCGTGTGTCAACAAAAAGTGAAGTTCTTCTAAATAGTAATTATGTGTGGCCATAATAACTAATAATCAATAAAAGTACAGTGCATCAACAAAATCAACCAAATAATAAACATGGATTTATTGGACATACAACAACACAAGTTTGAGTACCTGCCAGATGGCAATTCAAATTATTTAATTAAAATCATTGTATTCGTATATATTAGTAAATTCTGGATGTGATTTGATGGGGAATAACGGAAAGAGCTCTTAGGTAGGATGATTCAATTGCTGTAATCACGCATTTCCAATTGTCAATAGTAACTGATTCTAACGAAAAGTTATGCAGTAAACTTGATTTAAACAATATTCCCATTATCCTTGATTGTCAACTAATTAGTGGTTGTTGCCGGAGGTAGGAAGTCCAAGAGGAGAACGAGTTTGGCGCCCACACTGGAGTAAAATTAATTACTCGTAGGTTTTTATTGTTATTTGAATTTTTTAGAGAATTTTGTGCAAACCTTGAGCAAGTATAAAAAAACTATGTAATAAATAAAAAAAGCGTAGTGAGATCGGATCCAATACGGGCATTAGGGACGAGAGTCCGACCATCACATAACGTTTGTCTCATTTTTCCAGCAATTCTCCACTTGTTCCACCACCAGATTAGTGTAGTGTTAAACTACCACCACTAATGTTTGTCTCCGTGTTCCAGCTTCACCACTGGTTCCACCACCGGATTATTGTAGTGTTGAACTACCACCACTAATGTTTGTCTCTGTGTTCCAGCTTCACCACGTATTCTACCACCGGATTATTGTAGTGTTGAACTACCACCACTAATGTTTGTCTCTGTGTTCCAGGTTCACCACTAGTTCTACCACTGGATTATTGTAGTTTTGAGCTACCACCACTAATGTTTGTCTCTTGTTAAAAATATTAAATTTTCGTAATTTCGAGTAGGTACCCAGGTACCCGACCGTAAGATCGGCGGGAACCTAGGGAGGCACTTTTATTAATTTGCTCAGCTCTACTTATCTTAGTTTCCACCACCGGGCATAGCGTTGCTTTTGTCACCTCTAACGTCAGTCTCCTTGTTCCAGCTTCTCTCAGGGTCCTGGACCGGGTTTAATGTTGCTGTTGTAAACATTTGTCTCTTGTGTCTCAGCTAATCATAGGTTCCGCTACTAGTTATAGTGTTGCTGCTGTCACCACTTACGTCAGTCTCTTTATTCCAGATTCTCTCAGGTTCCACAACTGGGTATATTTTTGCTGCTGTCACCACTAATGTCGTATATTATACATACTAGGAAGCTTCGCAAACGCTTTTTCAAGCGCGTTGTTGGATGAGCTTAATTTATTATAAACAAAACAAAGCGTAAAATAGAGATTTTCAAGAGAAATAATTTTTCGATTTCTCTCAAATTTCACACGAATATATAAATTCATAAAATTAAGGTTCTGTGAAAAAATCATTACAATCGGATAAAGCATGTTTGTGTTATAAGCTAAAGAAATTTTAAAAAACGTAAAATTGCGATTTTCATGTAAAATATTTTTTCGATTAGGCCTACGCTTAAATTTCACACGAATATATCAATTCATAAAATTAAGGATCTGTGAAAAAATCATTGCAATCGGACAAAGCATGTAGGTGTTATAAGTCGAAGAAATTTTTTTTAAATCGAAAAAAATCGTAAAATTCCGATTTTCATGAAAAATAATTTTCCGATTGCGCTCAAAAACGTTGCAGTTCTAAGTTTTGAGATTTCGAATGCCTCCATAAAATTTCATTGCAGTCGGAGTAACAGTTTAGCCGGAATCGTGTTAACAGACAGCCAAAAATACAAATAAAAGAAAAAAAGAAAAAGAAACATTCCGGATTTTTTTCTCCAGTGTAATGAAATGGAATCTTCGCTACGCTCATCCAATAATAGTAAAATAGCTACAATCACTGTGGTTCTTTTTCCTGTGGTGAAACCTGTAACAAGCTGGAACTAAAGCATAAGGGGTAGTAGCAGCAACACCATAATAACCTGGTAGTGGAACCTTTGCTTAGCTGAGACACGGAGACAAACATTGACAACAGCAACACTATACAAGGTGGTGGAACCTGAGATAAGCTTAAACAAAGAGACTGACGTTACTGCTGATATACTATTTATGTGATGTACCAATCAATAAGCGCCATTCTATATAATTTGATTAAAGTTGAATGGTACATGCGGTATGGACCCCAACGTCTAAAAACTCAATTTTATATTAAATGACCCGTACTGGAAGTCATTTAGTATAAAATCGTGCTTTAGGTGGTGTGACTCTCTCGGGACAGGCCGCTCAACCTTTATTTAGGTCGAATGACACTTATGTTAAACGGTGCATTTTGTACAACTTTTATGTCGAATGACCCATGATGACTGTATGTTGAAAGGCGCTTATACTAAACGTATTTCCTTCCCCGTGACCTCAACCCCACCACGGCGCCCTAATGGACATCTAGATGCTAAGTTTAAGAATATGTAATGAATCATTTGCATACACATTCATATCAAATTTTTAAATGTTTACACCAGTTCTTTTCTCGTAGTTTCGCGCTCTCTACCATTAACGCCACTAAGCGTAAGCAGCAGATCATCAGCAGCAACACAGACTAATGGCGATCTCATTGCACTGTCTGCTCTACCAAGAGAAACACTCACATTGGTCAATGGAATTCAGTCTCCGGCCCACCATGTCACTCCCCGACTCCTTCCTTCCACAAGGCAGCCTACACCAGGCAGTGGTGACTCGAAGTCGGATTTGGTATGAATATTTAATTAATACCCTTATTATTTATTATTTTATTATTTCGAGTCGAGTAGTTGGTACTCGACTAGACTCAAATGAGTTTTACGAGAGTCGAGTTCGAGTTTTCCCGACACCTTATTTGAATTGACACTGACCGCGCTCGCATCGTTTAAGACGTTAGCGGCGTGCATTTCGTCAAATGCAAGCACAATGTGAATAGTGCGGTGTTTCTGGAGCCGCCAAAAAGAGGGACTGCAACACGAGGTATAACAAAACAAAACCACTTGCACATCATCACTTACATATTATTGACCTCGGAAAACGGGGTCGGGAAGACCGGTCAGGTGCGTCAACTTTTTTACGACGCCTTGAACGACGCCGGGCGTCGCGCGTGCGGTCCGTTAGTTTTTCAGCAATATAATGTGAACCAAGTGTCCTAGAGACTTCAAATAACATGTGTTACATTCCACAATGTTACGTTAATTTATCACATCAATATGTTAACGTTATTTTAAATATATCGGCAATAGTTTGAGAAATCTACGAATATACTTTATATTTCCGACCATCAAATTCAATATTCCCACCGGGAAACGGGAAAATATAAAGAATACTTTTATTTGGTAAATTAAATTCTTAACATGAAATGGTTGTTTTAAAATATATTGTGTTGTGGGTGTTTATGTTATAGTGGGATATGTTACGCAAAGCGCTGAAACTTAATGCACGTTCACGGCACATGGTGAAACGGTGCCACCTCGGCACTCACTCACTTACTATACATAACTCATGTTAAAGACATTACATTGATAGTTTATTAAACGAGGGAGCGGAGCGACCGAGTGTCTCCATTCAACTCGAACGGCTCTCATTCTGTGATTCTGTATGGTCTGTCTGTCTGTCTGTCTGTCTGTCTGTACGTCGAAAATCAGCCGAACCGCTGAACAGATTGGGCTGAAATTTTAAACAGACATCCGGTACGAGTTTACTGAGAACTGCTAACAAAATCAGCTAGATTCATTGCTATTTAATCCTACAATAATTTAAAATGTGATTTTTAAAATATCTATCTATAGCATTTGTTTAGTAGCAGCTAGTGGGACGATAACTACGTGGCTTGCATGGCCTATTGGATTGGTAAGCATTTAGACTACCGCACGGAGGGTTGGGGTTCGAAACCCATTAGCCCGAACTTTTTTTATATTTTTACACCCACATATTATTTTTGAGGGGTGTTAAATGGGTAATAAAGCTTAGGTGATTTTGTTTTGTCTTGGAAATTTGGTAATGTTTCACGCTAAAACGTTTTGAACATGATTCGCATTTTAAATGTTCAATTTAAATAACTAGGGAAATGCCAAAGTCGTTGTTAAACGAGTGAGTGAGCCATGTGTTGAGTACCCGGGAACATCGCCTTTTCTCCCATATACCTAAGGCTCGATCTATCCCAGTATGGGGAATGATACCGGACACTATACACATAGGTCACTCATTCGTTTAACAACGACTTAGGCGTTTTCCTAGTAGTTGTGTAATTACTAGAAATTATGTATCTCATTTATAGATAAGAAGAAGAAGGAGAGGAAGAAGAAGACAGGGTTTAAAACAGTAACTCCATGTAGAACATTTCATACGGAAAAATATAATTGCATAGTTTGTGTCTTTATGAATAGCTAATATAGAATACTGTTCTTAGCGACACAATGATTACAATCCATGTTGTAATTCACCAAATGGATATTAATATATATTTCTTATCTCTGCATCTTGTTCGTGCATTCCCCTCAAAAGATACCTGCAACAACACGATTGTAAATAATTTAATATTAATAACAATTTAGTACTATATTTTGTATTAGATTGGAGAGGGGTTGACAGGTTGGGAAAGCAAAGAGAACATTAAAAAAAAAACTTTTCACCTGCTGATGACAACTGCAGCTAATTTAAAGTTGTTACCTTAATCCACCAGAGATTTGTTTTTTGATTTGATTTTTTGTATTAATTAACTAAAGAGCATACTTTTTCTAGTAGTCAGTGTCCGGATCGTCCCCCTCTTCTTCAAAGTTTATAGATAAGAAGAAGAAGGAGAGGAAGAAGAAGACAGGGTTTAAAACAGTAACTCCATGTAGAACATTTCATACGGAAAAATATAATTGCATAGTTTGTGTCTTTATGAATAGCTAATATAGAATACTGTTCTTAGCGACACAATGATTACTTCTTCTTCTTCTTCTTCTTCTTCTTCTTCTTCTTCTTCTTCTTCTTCTTCTTCTTCTTCAGCCCTTAGCAATGGCAAGGTTTCACACACAGCCGTCAGGTGTAAATCGAAATCTCCATCCCGTTCTGCGCGTAACAAGTGTTCGAGGACGTGAACACAGTGTACGAAATTTGCCCAGTATGCAAATGTTTTTGATTGGCTCTTACCGATATCTAAAAAAGACTTCTTACGGTCGTTTAAATCATCTAAGGATAATATTAGACCTTCAATTTCATTTTCATCGTCTTCAGAATTGCTGTTAAAGTGTTAGCATTAGTATTAGTAGTTTAAGGGCGCTTTAACAGCTAAGATTATTCGCGCCTCCAAGATAAAACAATTTCTATGAGTGAGTTACCACCATGTATACTTTTTTCCAAGGGATGCGACATAAGGGGAGACGCGGGGGGACAAGGGGTGGACAGGCCTGTGCTGGTCAGAACCAGCCACAAGCGTATGGGGAGGGCAGGGGTTCTCCAACGTCGCGGTCGTCTCCGTCTTGTGACATCCGTCCGTGTTGTCATTGTCGTCGCCGTCGGGGAGGTAGTCAAAGGGAAGGGGTTCCCCGACGACGACCCAGAGCTCGCCATTAGTTTCAGGGAGAAAAACTCCCCTAATCACGAGCGAAACCACGAGAAAGTTGCGAGTTGGAATTTGATGGCCCGTTAAATGTTGAATCAAATTCTATGAACTTTCCTTCAGTATCAGTTGAAATAAATGATTTTCCTTCTTTCTCCAGACAAACTATCAAGCTTTTATAGAGCATGCGTGTCATTGCTTCTCCTGCTAGTAATAGACCACGTATAGCTCTAGAAAAGTGCTTTCCCTGCATAATTTATCTGGCTGAAACTTCGGCTAACAAATTTGTTTCAACCATTATTTCCAACAAATCAGCGTCTGCATATAAGTGTCCAATGCTAGGTATGTACGCCATTGTCAAGTGCATATCTCCAAGTTGCATCGTAACCTTTCCATAAAGTTCTGGTGGCTTATTCCACAGGATTTCTTGGGCCTTGCTGTAGATGGCTAAATCAGCTGCAGCTACAATATGGTGTTGATTAAGGTCATGAGCCAACTTAACAAGCTTCTGAAGTGCTGTATATATATTGTTGAAAAATCTGTAGGTGGTGCGTTCATGAATGGTAGCTATCTTATTACTGATACTGGTAATTCTCTTGATGAAACTGATGCATTAAAATCAGTCCACCCAGGAACGTAATGGTAAAAGCAAAATGC
This sequence comes from Sweltsa coloradensis, assembly GCA_024449915.1. Classification (NCBI taxonomy): domain Eukaryota; kingdom Metazoa; phylum Arthropoda; class Insecta; order Plecoptera; family Chloroperlidae; genus Sweltsa; species Sweltsa coloradensis. The sequence goes on from JAMZAV010001020.1 coordinate 126,014, forward strand.
CGCAGCTATAATTTTAACAAGCACATGACTATTTCAAAGGTTCGAGTTACAAATATACACCGCTTACGTGGGATAGGCGACTGAATGTACCGACGTCAATGTTGCACACGTGCAGGTGCGCCTAGTTCACGCACTACGCATTGCTAAACGCGTAACATCCTGGAACGTAAACTACTTGATCAATTGTTATAAAACCAACTGTGTTTGATTTCTAGTAACATTTGTCAAACAATGTTATACTTAGTAAATTTGTATTTTGTTGATGGTTTGCCAGTAAAACGGCTTAAAAGTTTGTTTATATGTGTAAAAAGTTAATTTCTTGGTGATTAAGTCGATTTTTCACCAAGAAAATACAACTAAGAAATTAATCTGTACTCAGTATTAAATAGTGTGTTTATCGATTAACGTAAAATGTCTAATTTGAAGCCTTTCCTGCAATTGGTTAGTTTTTTACAGCTGTCGTATGCGAGCACTGTGAGCACGACGCCCGGCGTCGTAAAAAAGTTGGCGCGACTGACCGGTTTTCCCGACCATTCATTTTTGTTGAAAAGGAGGTGGTCTCCTAGAGGATGAAAAGAGATAGTAGACTCCGGTGTAGCAAAAGAACAAGACATGTTTATTGGAACGACATGACAGAGAACAGGAAGTTATCTGAGCGGAAGTCACCGCCTTCTAGCATCAAACATTTATGTAGTTTATACAAGGGATGGGCATAATACAGATATGATTATACAGTCATGACAATTAACAACATTCCCACTTAATCATGGCTGTAACAATCCCATTGTTACACAATGTTTTTGGTGTTGACTAACAGGCAAACCCTTAGTCATAATATCAGCCGGCATATCACTACTAGGCATATACATTAAGAAAAGTTCACCTTCTTCAACTCTCTGTCTAGTGTAGTGGTACCGAACTTCAATGTGTTTCGTACAAGAGTGGAAGACAGGATTCTGACATAGTTTAATCGCACTTTGATTATCACACATTATTGTAACAGATTTCACATTCCCTGTCAACTCTGCAAATAACCTTTTTAAGAACACCGCTTCCCTAGCACATTCTGACAAAGCTACATACTTGGACTCTGTACTGGCTACAGACATGCATGACTGTTTTCTTGTAAACCAAGAAATGGCACATCCAGCAAGAATGAAGACACACCCTGAATAAGAGTGTCTGTCTTTCTTACACCCAGCCCAGTCCGCATCTGAGTAACCAGTAATACCCTCACCTGTAGGCTTATAAACAAGACTCAAATTACTTGTCTGCTTAAGATACCGTAACACCCTCTTTGCATGTTTCCAGTGTTCATCGGTAAAGCAGGTGTTGTACTGGCTTAGCGCACTAACAGCAAACATAATATCTGGTCTAGTGCTTATTGCAACATACATGAGACATCCTATAAGGTTCTGATAAGACACATTAGCTTTCTCTACACCACTTGACTTGACAAATGTCAGATTAGCCTCCACTGGAGTATTAATTGGTTTTGCATCCACCATATCAAACCTTTGCAACAACTCACTAATGTAAGCTGTCTGATCCACTGTAAGTACACCATTTTCTTTGTCTCGACAGATTCTCATTCCGAGACAACATTTAACCTCACCCAAATCTTGCATTTTAAATTTAGAAGTTAAGGTCTTCTTGAGCTTACATTTTTGCTCCATACTATTAGACAAAACAAAGAAATCATCTACATGCAATGCTATGATAGCAATGTAATCTTTAGTGATATTGTAGTAAACAAGTCGCGCAAGCGCGGCTTGAAGCCGCTACGCGGAGGGCGTGGAAAACCTCGTACTCGGAATACCTCATAGTTGGAAAACCTCGTTGACAAAATCGCGAATCGGTCCGTGTACGGCCGCGATTCGGTAGTTTGCGGGTAACGCTTGTCGTTTATCCGAAGTCCTGGGACAAATTTGTTTTACGTGACACTTTCCGTACACCGCCGGACGCAATCCGCCGCCTCTAAGTACGGTGAAAAATAATTTTCGAAATCGGAACATTTTTACGCCTTTTGTGTAAAATGTGTGAGAAATGTTTTCCTGGGACAATTGTTCGGGACTCTGGTGGACTGTAATCGCCGTCCCCAGCGTGTTGAAAAAAATTGACCCACTTTAACAACTTTTCGAAATTATTCGGGACGTCAAACATTTTCGGGACGCTTTTCCGGTACGGTTAATTTTTGCCTTGTTTGTCCGGTTCTATAGAGCCCTAGATGGACCCGATCGGCCGAAAAATGCCGAGCTTTTAAAAGGAAACAATGTTTTTTAGGATTTCCAAAAAATGACCACCATTTTTAAACAAAATTATTCAGTATTAGGTCCGTAACCTCTGATGCGACCCCCTAACGCCATTAGAATCTCCCCAAAAATGACATGGGCCTGAAGATATTGATGAAATGTATTAATTTCCATTTCCAAAACACCACTTAGACCCCCCCCCCCTCCCCAAATAGTGTAATTGAGACCTCGCGGTTGGTCAACCTTCAGGTACGTCAAAGTCTTAGCCTCATTCGCGCGGTTCCGTAGAGTTCGAGATGGACCGGACAATAATTGCGCCCTTTGTAAAAATCCGAACAAAAGATTTTACGGTACGTCTTCATCTTCGCCTCGTCCGCGCAGATCCGCAAAGCCCAAGATGGACAGGATCAGACATACTGCATATTTTTCATTTATCCGGGACAAAAGTTTTTCCGTGACACTTTTCCGGTTTGGCAAAATATGTACCTCGTCCGTCCGGTTCCGTAGAGCCCGAGATGTACCTGATCGGACTGTAATTGTGGAAGATATAAAAAAAAATGTTTATCCAAAAAATGACCAACCACAACCACTATTTTGAGAAATTCAAAAAAGTTTTTGGCCACGTCGAAATGAAGGTGTTTCGGGGACTGCGGCCTCCTGACGTAATCGGAAGGAAAAATAAAAATTATAAATTTTGAAAATGCCCCAAAAAGGGTGACGGAATGCCCGGATCACGGTTTTGACTTGAAAAATTACCCCTCTAATAAACCACTGCTGCGCTTGACCTATACAGTTTTATAGAGCTCGAGACGGACCCGATCGGACGAAAATTGCCCGAGCTATAAAAGAATCAATGTTTTTAGGGTTTTCAAAAAATGACCAACCATTTTAAAAGAAACGTAACTGAATTAGTATTAGGGCCTTAACCTCTGATGCAGCCCTCTGACGCCATTTAAATCGCCCAAAAAATGAAATGGCTTGAAGATATTAATGAAATGTCTTAATTTCTATTTCCAAAATACCCCGCCTCCCCTTCCCCCCAATAAAACGTGTCATTGCGCAGTCCAGTCAAAACAGTCCTCGAAATTCGGATTCGTACTAGAAAAAGTTACTAAATTTCACTGAATAATCAAGGTTTAGATATTATAAAACACGACTTGTATCGACTTCACATTGTACATTCCCTGCGCCACGTCATGAGCCACATTACGTCAATTCTCGGGAACAGTCCTGACCTTGACAGAATGTGATGCTCCACGCGTCAGACCGGCCAAGCCAGGCCAAGCTATGCAACGATCCCAGTAACATCTCATGTGTCTCGCCCGTCCGAAGGTCGTGAATCTCCGAGCCGTTGCCTGATTATTTGAAAATTCAAGGTTCGGTTGTATTACCATGTAAGGTTTTACATTTACTTCTGATGAGGAAAAATCGCAAACCGAGACATTTTTCCATTTTTTCTTTCATTCTCGGCTATGGCAATTAAACAGTATAAATCTGAGGCGACAAATGCATGGCCAAGAATAATCAAAAAGTTCAATTGCTGACGCTTCCTTGTTTTCCGACACTTTTTCGGGACGTCGCCGGATCCTACCCGCCGCCCCGAAGCTGCGTGTAAAAGAGGATGTAGTAAAAAAAAAGTTATTACATTATTTAACAATCACACATTGATGACCGGTCGGAAGCCAAAAACACGGGCGAATATCACAAACAATAAAATGTTTATTATCAAAATGTAGGTAACGGTTCCGTGCGTGCAGAGTGATATTTTTGGTTTCCCCCAAAAAAGGCTACTATGATGCACGCTCGTCAAGGTGATTAATTTTGCCCCGAAAATGATGCCCGCGAATCTGTAAAAATGTTTGTTCAAGTTAATTTTTGCCCACAGAGGGTGAAAACGAACGGTTTAAACGTTAATTACCGGATTCCCTGAATCTTTTTTTATTTTTATAGTGTAACATTAAAAATCACATCTTTTCCTTTGGACCCCCTCCTAGCCCATTTAAATTGTGGTGCAACACTTTTTAAGAAGATAAATTTTGTTACGTGGCAAATTTGTAATATCCATAACGTATCGACCAATGTATTAAATTGAAAAAAAAAATCAGCCAAAATCCTTCGTGAAGGATCTATCCAATGTTGTGAACCGATCTAGTGCTTCAAAAAAAATATCTGGCATACATTTTAAGCCCTTAACGTTGAAACTCAACATAAAAACAGACGTCCCTGACGGCATTCAACTTTGTACCATTACGACGGGTTCGATTCCCGGTACCGAAACTATTGTTTCCCTTGCACATACATTCCTCCCGAAGGTGTTGAAACTCGAAAAGTTTTTTTTGGAATCGTTAAAATTCGACTTTTGAACATTTCCAACTAGCAAGGTATAAACACAAAGTTTTGTTCTTTTTCTTGTGCGGTATTGGACGAAAATTCCGGGACAATTTTTTCCATCCTCTTGTGCGTCCTTCTCCAAGCTTTCAAAATCACCAAAGACCAAAGCTCTAGAGTTTACCCAAAATTTAAAAAAAAATCCGGTACGGTAAAGGGCCGGCGATTGAAAACGGGACGTTTTTTTACACGGTTACGCTCATCCCCCATGCGTATTGCCCACCTCCAGAGGTGACGGGTGACGCGAAAATTAGAAAAATTTTCCCTGGCCTTAAAGTGCAGAAAACCCGTTGTGCGCGAAAATTTTAGACATTTTCGAGAAAACTGGGGGGAAGACGGGGTCCGCGCGGCCGGGGGTATTTTTTATCGAAATCCTCGATCCATTCCGGTCTAGGGCCACCCAAATTCCGTCTCACGCGCCCCCTCGTGGTGTGGAAAAAAACTCGTTTTGTGGAAAACCTCGTTCCCCCCAAGGTCGTGGGTTATTCGTTAGTCGTCGTAGTATTAGTTATGGTGATGACACAGGGTTCATAATTGGACTGAGTAAATCCCAACTCAATGAGAGTCTCGTAGATTTTCATATTCCACATTCTGGACGCCTGCTTTAAACCATACAATGCCTTTTTTAACAAACACACTTTATGTACATCACTTTCATTACAAAAACCCTCTGGCTGATACATGTAAACTTCCTCATAGAGCTCACCATTGAGGAAAGCAGTTTTTACATCTAGATGATCCATATCTAGGTTAAACTCTACAGCCAGACCAAATAAGAGTCTAAGAGTCTCTCTCCTTACTACAGGGGAAAAAGTTTCATCATAATCCACTCCTTGTTTTTTAGTGAAACCTTTAGCCACTAGTCTAGCCTTATATCTATCAGGCTGACCATCAGCATCATGTTTAATTTTGAAAACCCATTTGCAGTTTACAATATGCCGATTCTTTGGCTTGTCTACCAAAACCCAAGCATTATTATCCTGTAGAGATTTGAACTCTTCTGACAAAGCTAGTTCCCACTTATCCTTATCAGGCCTAGACAAGGCCTCCCTGACAGTTACAGGATCTCCGACCCATTTCTCCGTTACAGCTTGATACGTTATGTAATCTGGGAATTCCTTAGGCCTCCGGTTCCTTAATGGATACCTACGCTCATCCTGAACTTCGTCCATATTATTTGATGGCTCACTAATAAGTTCAGTTACAGGAACACTGTCCCGAGACACATTTTCACAGTCTTTGACATGAATAGGAACAACGTTATTGAATTTTTCATCAAAGATTACGTCTCTGGCTTTGATTACGCTACAAGTTTTAGGATCATACACACGATACCCTTTAGAAGTTTCACAGTACCCTACCATAATCATCTCCTGACTTTTAGGGTCCCACTTCTTTCTAAATTCCTTTTTGACATGAACTAATGCTTTACAGCCAAAGACACGCAAATGTGCCAAGTTAGGCTTATCTCCGCACCACGCCTCCTCTGGAGTTATATCTACCACGCCAGCATGCGGAGAGCGATTTTTCTGATAAATCGCTGTGTTGCAAGGTTCGGCCCACAGCTTTTTGGGCAGACCTGTGTCTGACATCATGGCCCTGGCTCGCTCGATTATAGACCTGTTTGCGCGCTCGACTACACCATTCTGTTCTGGAGTCCTAGGGATTGTGGTCTCATGCTTGATACCTCTATCTGCAAAATACTTGGCAAGGATGCCATTCACAAATTCACCCCCATTGTCAGACCTAAATCTTTTGATTCTTTTCCCAGTTTGGTTTTCTACAGCGGCTACAAACTCTTTTAGCTTACTAGGCACTTCATCGTTAGTTTTTAGAAAATAGGGAAAGATTTTTCTAGTAAAATCATCTACAAAGATAAGCATGTACCTGCACCCACCGAGCGAATGATTCTCCATAGGCCCACATACGTCGGTATGTACAAGATCTAACACATGTTTGGCTCGCTTTCCTTGTCTTTTAGACGGTTTTCTACATTGCTTACCCTTAGCACATGGTACACACACATTATCAAAAGATCCAGTAAAATCAATACCTGTTACCATATTTTGGATGGTATGCAAACCCTTTTTACCAATGTGGCCTAAACGTTTGTGCCCTAACTCAGGAGTCGTTACAGCAGACATTGCAACAGACGTTTTTGCTACAGCCTCATCCAGCTGATACAGGCCACCAGCGGTTGCAGTTGCTGTGACCCTTACGTCACCCCTAACCTCAAAATCATCTTTATGATACACTTTACATCCTAGCTCATCAAACACACTGACCAATCCCCTTTTGGCCATTTGGGAAATTGACAGAAGATTCACTGACAACTCAGGAATGTGCATTACCTCGTGAATTATTTTCTCACCTTCAAGCACATTGACCTTTACATTCCCAATACCCCTTACATGCATGTTACTATCATTAGCAATAGTTACAGGCAAATCACTTTGTGTTTGATAATTGTCCATTTGCTCTCTATGCTTGCCCATATGGTTAGTACATCCCGAGTCTAGAATCCATCCCGTTTTCGGTAAATTTGCACTAAACGAGGTCAAAAACCCGGTCACGTACGGCTTTTTCTCCTCGGTAGAACTAGCGGCTCCGTACGAATTGGAACCATATTGGTTCTTTTTCGTCCCACCACAAGTGTTTTTGGTTTCAGGACAGTCTGCTTTCTTGTGTCCCATCTTGTGACATTTATAACACTTGAACATTCTTACCGGCTTGTGTTTACTCGGCTGATTTTTCGGTTGACTTGATTGGTTACCTCTCTGAACAGCAAGGGCAGCATCACCAGCAGCACCAGCATCCCTTCGATAATCTTCCATCAGAAGTTTGGACTTGATGAATTCAGTGGAAATCTTCCGTTCACTCGTTTCCAAAGTCATGACCATTGGTTGATACGACTGGGGTAGTCCGTGCAACATGATTACACCAATAAACTCATCCCAATCTAGAACACCGTTTTCTTGAATTTTTTGCGATAAAGTCATTATTTGACCAATGTACTCGGACATTGAACTGCAATTTTCAAGTCTGACAGCGACTAACTGCCCAAGAAGATAAACTCGTCCTGTTAATCCTCTATCACCAAAGGTCTTACTTAGAGCTTTCCATGCGTCTCTGGCAGTGACACAGGAGTCTACATGTACATAAAGTTCTGGCTTGATCATAAGCGAGATCTTTGCCAGGGCCTTTTCATCCTTCTTAGGATCGTGTACAAACCCTTCTGCCGCAGTAGGCGCAGGCTCACGAACGTAGTCCCACAGGTCCTAATGACGCAAGTACATTGTCATGGCAAACCTCCATGACTTGTAGTTTTCCAAGCCACTTAGCCTGTCTACAGATGCCAACATGCCGGAAGCCTGATTTGATGCCATCTTGTGTTTTTATCGTGAAAGATAATGTAGAACCTTATCACTTCCTAGCCCTAGGCTAGGCCTAGCTTTACAGCAGCTCAATACAGGATTTCTGCACAACACGTGCACGACATAACCTCCAAATTACAAACCTGTCTTTTCACAATTTGCTATTAAGAACATGGAATCTTTGCACAGATAAGTAACTAATTAATGTAGCACTTTTCTCAAGTCTCTGGGCCCATGACCTGTTGAAAAAGAGGTGGTCTCCTAGAGGATGAAAAGAGATAGTAGACTCCGGTGTAGCAAAAGAACAAGACATGTTTATTGGAACAACATGACAGAGAACAGGAAGTTATCTGAGCGGAAGTCACCGCCTTCTAGCATAAAACATTTATGTAGTTTATACAAGGGATGGGCATAATACAGATATGATTATACAGTTATGACAATTAACAACAATTTTGTCATCGAGAATGTTTCATTTATCATGTAGATGTGTTTTTATTTTGTTATACCTCATGTTGCGGTCATTTCTTAAATATGCGTCGTAGAGGACGCGGATCGCCGCACTAGAAGTGAATCTCGTAATTAGATGCAGACCGGGAAGATTGTTCGAACGAGACGTTGTAGAGTGAGTTAATCGTGGAACCAGGTGATGGAATTGAAGCTGTGGGAAGACAGGAAAGAGTGGGGAAAATTGGTGGAGAAGCAGATGCAGGATAAAGATGTTGATGAATAAACGCTGAGCCCGGCAATCTCGGCAAAAAATGTTTTGTAATCTAGATATCGGTGTGAATAACACCACTTAACCGGACGTTGCTGGAAATGAGTTTCGATTATTATTTATGCATGGCTTCTGTCATTCTGTAAATAATGCTGGCTATCAAGGCTACTCTTCGTATACACACTTCAATGCACTTGGTTTGGGCTGGCTATGATTTACAAGAAACAGTGCAATAAAGCCAATCTTAAAGTAATATGACGTATATAATTTAATTCTTAAACTAGCCTACTTTATTCTAACCTTTGCTAGGAAGTCTAGGAGTACGCTTCCGTAGGCCTAAGCCGTTCATATTAGAACATTTAGCCCAAAGCATAGCTTTATATACTAATCGTCAAAGGCGAGGAAAGAGATAAATTCCATCTCGCAAACATCAGCCGGTAAGTAGGGAAGTATATTACTTCCCGAAATTAGAATGCGAGCTCTGGCAGTCGTCGTCGGGGACCGCCCATATTCTCTGACGACCTTCCCGACGACGACCACCACGACGACGACCACGACCATGACAAAACGAACGATGACATGGCAAAGACGATGACAACCACGACGGAGAACCCTCCCTTTTCTTTCACCTTTACCCGTGGCTCTTTCTGACCAGCATGGGATTTTCCTGCCTATACTTCAACTACCATCGAGAACACTACAAAGCTTGAGAGGGTGCAGAGAAGGGCGCTGCATTTCATACATGGCCGTAACCTCCCCCCACCCTGTGACCAGATGCAGGTTATGCCAATGACCATGCACCTGCAGTACACCGATCTGGTGTTTTTTAAAAGATGCCTCAGTGGCGCCACTGATTTTGACGTGTGCGCGCGCATCATCCAGGGCCGCGTGTTGAGAGGCGACGATAATAGGCACCCCCGCCTCCAACCCCCTCCGGCCAAAGGACTGCTCGGCCGACGTGCTTTTTCTTTCCGGGTAGTTAAGGTGACGCTATAGCGAGCACTAGGGCCCGCTAGAGGGGTAAGGGGAAATGCAACATATTTTGCCTTGCATTGGATTAAAATTGCTGTATTTTCGGAATTAATAAAGATATCAGTCGGATTTTTGGCTTTTTAGAAAGCAAAAATGTTAACCTTTCATCTGTCATAACATGAATTATAAGAATTCATAATTAGACCATAATAATTCACTTTTAATTAACATCTGCACAATTGAATACTTTGACGATAACAAGAGCAAATATCAATTCAGAAACGAGATTCAAACGTATTTTTATAAAACGTATAAATCTTAGTGTCTGACAAAAGATATTTTTTCAAATTTTTTATTGTAAATGCAATTAAAAATTATTAATTACATTTTATTAATTAACAGTTTGTTCCTTTTCATGACATAAATTTAAAAAAAGAGGCTTGGTCAGGCATTGCATTTAGTTGTAGTAGTTTGAATGCTTTTTAAATTTTTATGATACTTTAACCGTTTGGGTGGTACAACTTAAGTTCGTTCTCAACTTGGAAGAAAAAAATCGTCCGTCATGGAGCGCTTCGCCGCTTGGAGTGGCAGTGTTTGGAACTCAGTCCACCAGTCAACCCCGGAAAAAGACAAAATGCAACTTTGAAACAGTTGAAGCAATTGTTACATGTTACAGATTTGCAATCACATTATTACATGTGTGGACATTCTACGAGGGTACCGTAGTTCAATACTGAAATGTGTCTAAGCGTGAATATGAAGGCGCGGCAACTCAACAATGCTCCCCTGCACTTGCTTGCAATTTTGTGAAACTGTAACGTGAGATTAAATAATCTATAAACAATTGAAGCAGACTTTCAGGAGTGTATACCACTACCAGCCAGTACTTCAATTATCGAATGAGATATGATAATCTATTGTTTTGTTACACGTTGTAGTTTATACCGGTACATAGTGTTTGACAATAATCAATGATTCGTGGATCTATAGCTACTTGGGCATCGGGGACAAAAAGGCGTCGTTAGTTATTTATTGATATACAATAATATTCAGAATGGTCTCATCTAATTAGTTACATTAAGGTGGTTTCGTGTTTATTGAAACTCGCGTTAATTAATTATATCATTGCAAATGCACCGTTATATCTAACTATATTATTTAATTTGGTATAATTATAACGCCATTCAGCGAATATACGTAATAACGTATTCAGTACAAATAGGCTACTAAAAAATACGGGCTCCTCAGTTATCTTGTTTTGTTAGCGAATTTCTACGAGCCGGTTTCTCAGTATTTTGCAATGACCTGTCCAAAGATGGACCTGTCTATTCCACCGCCTAATGGAGGTATTCATCCACCATTCATCCTTGGGTTGGTGTTCAGAATCCCAATTTACCCCAAGTTATAAGACCGCGGCACCACCTGTCATTTCTCTGTCTGCAAAGATGTTGACCAATGTGGGTCTTCCAACGAAAGCAATCACTGTTTTGCTCTCTTCAGTGTCACCTCAACGTCTTCGTATATTTGAGAGAGGTAAAATTGTGTTGTCTAGGAGTGGGAAGAAGGAAATGGAAACGAAAAATAATAAACAAACGGTTACAGTGAACACCGCAACTGACGTAACTAAACTACAACACAGGATTGTGGTGACCAACCACATCACCATAGTCAACAAAATGCTTCGTATTAGCGTTGACGGTATTAGTCCTAAATTATTTTTCACATACGTAATAATTGTATTTGCATAGTATACTGGTTTGAACTTGAATTTCTATTATTTTTTTGAAAATTGTATTTGCTTTATTGCAATGTTCGAGTTGGTGGGGGTGTTGATTACTCTCCTTTTCTTTAATTATATCACAGGGACACAGGGCATGTACCACTCATTTTGTGTAACGGCCATGGACGATTTGATAATAATTAATTTTACTTTAATTTGATCTTATTAGGCCCCTAAATTATTTTTCACATTCGCTAGATTTTATCGTTTTTGTTTCCTCGTCCTAATGAGAACATAGCTTATAACTTTGTGTACAAAACCTTTCTTATATAGTAGCTACAAAAGTTTTGTGACTTTGTCCGAGTAGGGAAATTGTAAATAACCTTATCCCGTTATCCCGTAGTTTTAGATTTCGTTTTCTTGTTGTTGTTCATGTTCAAGTTCAATGTAACGTAACATGGTCGTTACTAGCTGGCCAAAAGAAAATGGTCATAATACCCTAAACAAACGAATGACGTGAGAATCTAGGGCGCTTCAACTGGCTCTACTATAATATACTATTCCAACATCTTTGGCTTCAACCGGTTCAGTCATATTGCACCGCCTGTGATAATGCAAGTTAATGAATTGAATTTGTTGTTTGTTTATTAGTTCTTCTAAGTGTACAAGTATAAAAAAAGTAAAATTTAAAATATGTAAGTCATAATGAAAGAAAATTACTTAGTTTGTTAATTTACTTTCCAAGCAATAAACATAATATGTTCCATGGATAAACACAACTACACATTCATTGGTTACCACTTGCGATACATCGGGTTAGGTGCGGTTGTTGTGAAGTGTCAATGAAGTCTAGTCTACTATTGAGAAATACGTTTATTCATGAATTTTGGGTCTGGGTACGGGGGGGGGGGTCCATTTGTTGATAAATTACATTTCAACCGGACAACATAACCGACCTGCCGAGTGCCGCAAAAAGCTGACTGGCTAAGTGTTGTTGCCCCGAGTAAGGGTCCCCCGAACGGTGATTCTTATCTCCCTGTCGGGCAAAGTTCTACCACACAATCATAATTTTTATTTTATTTTGTCCTTCAATAAGGATGATACAGAATGTTTTTGGTGACACTAGGCGTTAGGGCGAGGGGGGGATAGTAAGTCCCCCTCCCCCCGCCACCGGCTCCTCCGCGAATTGGCTAGACCTCTTATTACCCGGCACCTCTACCACCATTATAATAAAACGGTGAAACGAAATCTATTATTATTGATTGTGTATTCTTATGCAAAAGTAACTTCGCTCCCTTTTTTGGGTACTTTCGTTCCCGCACTTTTTATATTTTGGTTTATTTGGATTAAGGACGCGTCAACCGTTAGGTCATAATGTACCACTCTACTAATGCACTACTCTGGGGTGGTGGTGGGGGGGGGGGGCTGCTGGTCAGAACCAGCCACGGGTAAGGGAGGAAGGGGGTTTCTCACGTCGCGGTCGTCATCGTCTTAGTCATCGTTCGTTTGTGTCATTGTCATCGTCGTCGGGGAGGTCGTCAAGGGAAGGGGGCAAGGTCTTTGACGACGATTGCCAGAGCTCGCCTCGGATTCGGGAGTAATATACTACCATTCTTACTTGCTGATGTTTGCGAGGTGGACTTTTTCTCTAGAATCGCCTTTTACGATTAGCAGAGCCATGCTCTGGCCAATTCTACCCCGGACCAGACGGGGGAGCGCTGTGAAATATATTTTGTCATATTATACCTATTACAATACAGGGTCAATAATCTTCAATTATAGAATGGATGAATAAATAATATTTATTGTTAGCGTTTTCTTGTTTATTATAATTGATATTCTTTCATGTGGTATAATGGTGAATGATATATACATAATTGTTAGACTTGAACCCACCATAGCGTCAAGAATTTTCAATTACACCAAGTTTTATAACTTTTATTTATTATTTATATATTTATTTATAACTTACTTTATATTTCAGGTTTGTTTTATTGGTTAAATTAACGATGCACTCATTGTAAATAGTGTGCTATTGTGCCTATATTATTTATATTAATTTGAAGCTTGATAACTTATAATTCTTCATGAATTATCTACAAGTCTATTTTAAAATATTATGCATATTATTTGAAAGGCTTTTACAACAAAAATAAAGTGTTTACATAATGAAATAATGTGATTTCAGTCATTTCACCACTGTTATATATCATGTCACGATTTGGTCCGACTATGAAATAAAGGGAATTTCCCCCTTAGTTTTCTATGAGCGACTGACAAACCCTCCTTACTGTAGCCCAGTACTATTATAACTCCATGCTGTAGCGACCACAAGACATTTGTGTACACTACATTTTCTTGTATAATATACATAGCGAGAATGACCAACATATCACGATAAAAACCGGACATGATCGACCTTCGATTGACATTTATTTATTTATTTATTTTATTTTATTTATTTATTTATTTATTTATTTATTTAACGTCTATCCTATTCAGTTATAAAAACTGATTTACAAAGGAGGACAACTAAATAAATCTAATTACATAGATGCAGACACAACAATGAACTACATTTAAGTAAATATTTGAAATAGTAATATTACAAACAATGCATTAAATACTCAACAAATTTGATAACAAATAAAAAGGATATTAAATGCAATTTATAAATGAATCGAATATATAAAAAAAGGGGGTGGGGAATTAAAAGAAAAGAAAAAAAAAAAGAAAAAAAAAAAAAAAAAAAAAAAAAAAAAGGAAAAGAAAAAAAAAGAAAAGAAAAAAAAGAAAGAAAGAAAGAAAAAAGAAAAAAAAAAAAAAACATTAAAAAAGAAAAACGAAAAGAAAAAACTGATTTATTAGACGATCCCACTCAAACGAATATGAGGTTTGCCAAAAATCAGGAACAGCAAATCAGGGAGTAACCATCTTTCGCGGAGAAACCACCGAACGCGAATCTTCATTCTTGTGTTCAACCATCATTCTTGTGTTCAAATCTTGATAACAATTTAGTACAAAAGATCTTGACTTTAATATATAATTATATCAGATATATAATTATTTAAAATTGTTCAAGTCAAAAACTGATCACAGCAATGATACAGGACACCTAACTCAAGTTGCAAGTTCCACCAGTGGGCGGCAACCAGACAATCTAGGCAGAAAAATATCAATTGAAAATACATTGAATACATCAAAATCAAAGCAATAATAAACAAACAAAGAGAACAGCAAAATCATAAATAAGAACATATGAATATAAATTAACATTACATAAACACAGTGACAATGCCCACAAATAAATAGTAAAAATCAATTCTTCTTTGTTCTTCGCGGCTTTTTTGTTGGCATTTCCCGTAAAAAGCGCGTTTGTGTCCTCATATACTCAAATAATATACCGAGTGCTGTCACAATATGTTGCAGAAAAAACAGTTATAGATTCACGTAAATTTTCTGTCTCATTGGATTGAACATTCTTACGTAGGATTGATCTTATGTAATAGTTTATAATAGATTATACATATTCATTGATTTTAGTGCGTCTATACATTATTCTTATACTCGAACCCTCAAAGGGGCTTAGTGGGGTTCGAGAAAATATTCTCGTTGGTATTTTATCATATCAATGAGCGTAGTATTACGTTTTAGTTTCCACTGACATGGTTTCTGTCTGATTGTGTTTACAAATAAGGAAATGTTGACCATCTTTTTATGAGGATCTGCTTTGAACCATTGACAAGAACGCATCATATTCTGCGAATATCACAAGGCTGAGTTGAAAAGCTTCGCATTATATCTAGCATATTATAGACAACACAAAGTATATGATTTTTGTGAACCCCTGTGGACGTATAACCACAACTCATTCGCCTGAGCGATGTCTTTGAGTCCAACACTTTAGTAAAAGTAAAACTAATCGAACATTATAAGACAATATGTTTAGACAACATTAGCTCTCCCCCACATGAATAAACATCAAACTCAAAAATATTATGTGCACTGTGATATAAAGGAAATTAGGTTTTCACTCATAAATAAATGTTCTTTTCAAATATATCATACAAATAAGAATCGAGCATAAAACGTGTTTGTTACCGTAATGTTTTAGTGCGGACTTGTGGGGACTTATGATTTCTCGTTTCCGTGGAATTGAAGGTGAATTGAGGTGAACGCACACTCGAAGACGGATGTAAATCAATGGTCAGACAGAAAACTACATTTTTCGAGCACTGTCTTCTAATGATTTACCTAGGCTCATTTCCATTTTCCGAATCAATCGCAGTTATGTCATTGTCATTCCATCACATTCGGTCTAACGCTACCCATCGAAAGAAAACACTCATCCCTTTACAACATTGTCTCCTTTGTTGGTCGCAATACGTTGTGGTTTCCATTCATATTTTCTTGTTTCGGCTGCCAATTATCTCAGGAAACCCCTTTCTATATTTTGTAGTTCCGATTTCTTTTAGCCACCCTATTGGATTGGCTGAATCTTCGAAACACGGATTGTGGTTGGTCAACGAGGTTTACAACTCCACGTGGAGTAATTTACTTCCCAGAATTCATACTATTATGTGTCGCACAAAAAGACACCCGTCGGAGGAACTCTAGATCTTCATGGGTATTTACCGGTAGACCGAACAAACTTTACAATCACATGTATAATAATGATTATAAACTTCATTATTTTATTTTCTCTTCTCGGCTGTCACATGCACTTGGCTTCGTTCGGATGCTTAGTACGCATTTTAAAAACAGTATACAAGGCATTCTCGAAACATTCCAATTGTATTTGTAATAAAGATGCGCAAAGTTAACGGAATCCTGATGCAAATGTGTAAACACTAATATCAAAACGTTAATCAAATCAGATCTCGTTGTTTAAAAAAATGCAATGTATAATTACAAATATCACTGTGTGTATTATAGCCCCCAATGGGACTAGATTGTGTCTCATTACAAGTGTAGGCCTAACGAGTAAAAAACAAAAAATATTTCCAAATATAAATGCTGTACAAATCAATATTTTGTCAGTTACAAACGAAAAGTTTTCAACAATTTTAGATTCGTTGTGATTGTGAGGTAGACAAAACTGAGAAGGAAGCGGTGTGTGTGGAGGACAACAATTGTAAACTAAATTAGTGTGTTGTAAAGTTTCGCACACAAAAGAGATATTTATAATGGCCGGACCTTTTCTTTGAATCTTCAATATCTAGACCCTTTTTTGCTCTAAACCCCCTGCCCTCGCCCCCGCCTCATCAACCCCTGAAGAGAGGCAACCTTCCATTCACAGACGTCTGAGAAGTTGCCTACCTGCACGGGGTACTTTCAACCTAACCACATTCAAACGCCCGCGTAGTTTTGACCAGTGGCGCCCAACTAGCGGATTTGCTTGGTAATGGACGACCATAGATAGTCACGTTAACCAATGGAACGACCTGCCGCCCGCCCTCAAAGACTGCTCAGTGAGTCATTTCCCTTCCCTGTGCAGGGAGCACTTATGGGAGAACCAACTGCATGTGCTAAATTAGTTAGTTTCACGTGCTTCATCAAGGCTCTTCGCGGCACAAGATTTCCACAGATTTTGAGTGTTTTAGCAAGATATTTGCTAGCGTCGACGCCGTTTCTTGTTGCAATCTTAACAAACAAGAATAAAATAATAATAATATCCTCGAGGCAAGCGTGGCGCTTTTTGACCTAGTGGTTGTTGCACCCTTAATCCAAATAAACTAAAACTAAAAAATCGGGACGTATAGACCTAGCCTTTTTCGTAACAAAGACGGCAACAACGACGACACAAACGGTTGACGCACCCTGAAACCAAAAAACTACAAACCACTATGACGTTGCCACAGCCTAACCACTGCGAACAAGTAGCTAGTCCGATGACGTCACTAATAATTTAAAAAAACTGCTCTCTTAACTAGCTCCACCGCAAAACTCTTACGTTTTGAATAAAACACAGGTAGGCCTACACTCTTAGAAACGAGAAAGATGGTGGTGACAGCAAGCATACGGCTCGACCGGAGGACCAGCGTCTCTAGTGACCCGGGTCCTCAATCTTACCACAGGTGTGCGAGGGCGGGTTGGCTTACCAACGAGCAAGGCTGCGAAGTAGGCGCTCAGCTCCCCAGGTTCTCTCGGGCATGCCGTGAACGCCTCGCTGCTGCGAGTGTACTTACAACTAGCAATGACTTAAGAGGATTGGGTGCGATTTAAACACCACGCTGAACGTGTTATGTGCAGTACTTTCGTACTTTTCGAACTACCGGCAGGGAAATCAATATATTAATATTCTGTTTTTTTCCTCTGAAAGAAAACTAAATTCTCATTTCTCGCACGTTGGCCTTTTTAGATTTAAGCCATAGCTTTTTCCCCACTAGTCCTCAAAGTCCATAGAAAATGGTCATTTCCGGTCAAAGTTTACTGACTTATTGTGACCAAAAGGAAGCAAAATTGAAAAATCGGTCAACATACATAGATTCACATAACAGTTTTGAGTAGGGGAAAAAAAATACTTTTGTCGGACGAAAAATGTAGACGTAGGACGAAAAGTACGAACTTCTTGCAATACACTCTTTTGGCTCCATTGGGTGGCGCTCTCTAGCGAAATCCGATCGTCTCTGCTTCGAAGCAAGTAGGGGAGATAAGGTGGGTGGGATCTGG
The DNA here is from genome assembly GCA_024449915.1 of Sweltsa coloradensis. Classification (NCBI taxonomy): domain Eukaryota; kingdom Metazoa; phylum Arthropoda; class Insecta; order Plecoptera; family Chloroperlidae; genus Sweltsa; species Sweltsa coloradensis. Next base: position 144,110 of record JAMZAV010001020.1, read on the forward strand.
ACACCGGATGTGCTTGTCATCAGATTACATGAACACAATCTGCTATTTTGAGTTTACTTACAGTTGTCTAAATTGGTGCCGTAATAATTCTATAATATTCATTTATAAATAATTGATGATGATTATTGTTATTTAACGTCACTATTATTGCAATTTTGCTAAAGAAGTCGATGACTGGTGATGTGATAGATAAGAGTGAATTATGGTTACAAAGAAAAACATTTCTTGTGCGGGATTCAAATCTGCGTCCCCTAGTTTAATTCGCTTCGAAACACCGCCCCAATAGCAGAACCATTTTCATTCTCCGCAATGCAAGGTTTGTATAGTGCTCCCATCGAAACCAATCGTCTCAATTACTCTCGTTGACATCTAGAAGAACCCTAGTTAAGCAAATATTGTGTGCGATTATGTTATTAAATTACATAGTACAAAACCTTACCTTTATTCTACTATTTTTAGATAGTGTATTGTCATTTTAAAATGTATTATATCCTAATACCTCAATAGAAAGTGGCATTAATACTGTATTTGAGTGAACCAAAAAATAAATGTACGAATTACTATTAGGTTAACGTTTCTCGTTGGATGAAGATAAAAAGGTATATTTTATTTTACTAGGAAAACGCTAAAGTCCCGCCGCGTTGATGGATGAGCGTTTTTGTAATTTTTTGTTTGCGTTTTTTGCGTTTTTTTGCACTTTTCCTTTTGCAAGTGCTTTTTGAATGCATTGTAGGTGATAGTTGAACAGAGTTTCTATTGTGACGTGTTAATTGGTATTATAAACCTCAATAAACTCATATTAAAACCTTTATTTCTGTGGATTCTGGCTAACTTTCTCAACATTTTCTTTCAAAAGGTACTACATTACCATAACCTTAATGTCCATGTGAAATCTGAACGTTTTAGCCCCACCCGTTTTGGTCAGAATCGGCCCGAATGGGACGAAAATATCGCTCTAAAAATTGAAAAACTTATATTAAAGCCTTTATTTCTATGAATTCTGGCTAACTTTTGCAACTTTTTCTTTCAAAAGGTACTACATTACCATAACCTTAATGTACATGTGAAATATGAACGTTGTAGCCCCACCCGTTTGGTCAGAATCGGACCAAATGTCACGAAAATATCGCACTAAAAATCGAAAAAAATCGTAAAAGTACGATATTCATGAGAAATATTTTTTCGATTGTACCCAAAAACAATACACCTCTAAGTTCAGAGAAAACGAAGGTCCCTTACAATTTTCATCAAGATCGCATATGCCGTTTGCCCGGAATCGAGCGAACAAACAGACGGGAAAAAAAAAAAAAAAAAAAAAAAAAAAAAAAAAAAAAAACACCAGAGCTAAATATTTTGGGGGGTCAGTGAAATTGAAGTCTTCGCTCCACTCGCTACGCTCATCCAATTACACACATATAATAAATTCTAAAGTTAACGAGGCTTCCGCTTAGGTGAGATTTGAACACCACTCCGATCATCTCATGTATAGTACTTTCGTACTTTTCAAACTACGGACAGGAATTATCATTATATTTTAATTTTGTTTTTTTTCCTCTGATAGATATAACTCAATCTTTTTCTCTCGTGCATGGCCCTTTTGTTCATTAACGTTATATCTTTTCCCCGCGAGTCCTCAAAGTCCATAGAAAATGTTCAATTCCGGACAAAGTTTACTGACCTTGTTTGATGACCTAATGGGAGCAGAATGGACGAATTATCATGCCTTGTACGTGGATTGACACAAATTATTTCAATCGGAAGAAAATGAGACGTGGTTTGAAAAGTACGACTTACGTAGTACGACTTTGCAAAGCACTTTTTGCTCCATTTGGTGGCATTTGGTGGGCGGCATCTAGATAACGGATGTGCTTGTCATCAGATTACATAAAAAATATCTGCTATTTTGAGGTTTGCTTACAGGTTACAGCTTTTCAAATCATTGCCGAAATAATTCTAAAATATTCGTTATCAGAATAATGATGGTGATTATTTCATTTTTTGTAGATATCATGTAGCGTTCTTTCATCATGATATTCATCAAGAAAATTTAAATCGTTTGCTATCATTTGGTCATATCTATATGACACATCACCCACTCACGAGAATCGTTGCCACACAATTAGACATGTCTAATGTCTAGGATGAAGATAAAAATATGTTAAATATGTACTAAATGAAACGCAGTTCTGTGGCTAAGTAGGTAGACTCTAAACACTCTTTTATTTATTTTATCATAATACACACGTGTTAAATTGTTATATATTATGAATATCAGTTGTGACTACTGTACATACGAATGTATGTTTTATTTTATTGCTGCATATGACTATGAGCGTGAGCACGTGCCCTTTGACTCCGCCCTCTTCTACCAAAATCACTTTCCACGGTTGAAACGTCTGTATTATTGTTCCAATTGTCCAGACAAGTCTTTTGATACCCATCCGTACCTATGTAATGCGAAGAACATGTACGTCATTCACATGAATAGTCAGGAAGGTATTATAGCAAGTTGGGAAGTACACGCGTGACCTTCACTTCCGCCAAACGCACCCGCTATGCCACGTCACTAGTATAGTTGACATGAGTCTCAATAGGGAACCTAAGTTTTGAAGGCGGAAAGGAAATTGGTTCTCTCTGGTCTCAGCGCCCATAAGAATTAGCATGGTACGAAAATGTAACTCGCCGTATCTTTTGACTCGCGCAAAAGAAATCTAAACCAATAACATCACAAGATGCATAATTCTGTGAAGAAGATAATGGCATTCTACGTTGCTCGATGACGCTTCCTAAATTCAAACTATTATGAGTTAAATGGACCCATGTTTGCGCGCTGTCGCAAATGTACTCTGACTGAGCGGCAACCTAAGCGAGACGCAGCCACGTTGTGTGCAGCTGTGGCATCCTAGCATACCACGCGCTTGTCCATGGTTGCTAAATGTACTTCGCATTCAAGATTTTGTTGGCACATTAAAGGATATTTTATTAGTAATGTATAATCTAGTACAACCCAGTGACCTCACAGTAGCCACAAAGCAAGTTGGATACCAAATGTTATGCTGATGCCACGGACAAAATGTTTTTACGTGCTTTTTCATGAGCAGTTTGGAAGGTTTGGCAACAGTGTAAATGTAGAGTTCACTTCAACTCAAAACAAATGTCATTAATATTTGTGATAGAGCAGAGTTATGTATATCCACGCAAAGAGGAAAGATTATAGTTTCTTACAGTATGAATATAATTCCGGTCCGTGGTCGGGTTCTCGCGCTATCGCTTACGAAACATTTAGCACGGGTTAATCGCCTATACCTCGCTGACGGGAGAGAACCGGACAACGCCCACTTAGGTTCCCTATGCTATTATGGTTCAAAGAATTCATAAATGCATAAATAAACACACAAATGTCTTTTACAATTGAACACTCCGTCGTAGATGATCAAAACTAAACTGCAGGACGGTATTACAGAAAGTATATGATATTTACCACTGATGAAACGCGTATAATTTATTTTGATTGCTATTCATATCGACCTATCAATAACATCGGCCATTTATCTGTCTCACAATCATAAACAATTCAACAACATCCGAGCTTCAATTCAAGGATACTATTAAACACCTCGATTGTTTTCTTTGGTAGATTACTGTTTAGTCCGTGGAACAAGCTGCTAAAACTATAGGAACATTTCAAATCCGAAAACCAGCACCAAAATTAAGGAGCAGGTAGAAGACGTTTTTTAGAATGTTATTTTCACAGGGGACATGCATGGTAGCAAATAAGTCACCTGTCATGGCGTCCACAAGATGGCCGCCAAAATAATTCTTAAATTGCTGTAACTCAAGAAGTAACCATCAGATTTGGATAAACTAGGTTTTGTTTTATTCGGTTTTTAATGCTCTACAAAAATGCCATTAGAAATGTTACCGTAAATACAATAGTTTGAATTATATTTATATATTATAACAATGTATTGCAATTATAGCACTTTTTCGTGTATGTATAATTATTTATACGTAGAATTCGCTAGATTGTCATGAAATTTTCATACTATACTAAAATAACGCCAAAAAATCCAAAATTTAAAGTCCAAAAAACGAAATTCCTGTAACTTTTTGAATAATTAATTAATTAATTAAATTAAGCATTAATTATATCACAATTAAAAGTTTCTTATTCACTTACCAAAGTCCCGTAGTGTATCACACAAGAACAATATGACCACAATGAACTAAAAAAATATTAGTTCCAACAATTAATTTCAATCACTTTCCTTTTGATTCAATTAATTCAATTAATTAAAAATAATGACAATAATCTCGATTAATTTTGTAAAATTAACCCAATGTAGTCGACCTTGGAATCATTTTAAAGCTAGTTTTAAGGCGAATAAATGTGATAGAAAAATTAATTAAATTAATTAATCAACGAATTAATTACATTTTAGTTAAATTATCCCACTTTTGACATATGTATTGCTATGTTTACCTAAAACTCGATCGATCGTCATAAAAATATACTACTTTACTGACATAATGCCAATGAATCCGAATTGTCATCTCCTGAAACAAAATTCCTATAACTTACCGATTAATTAAGAAATTAAATGAAGAATTACTTATATCTCAATAATTGTTATTGTCACTCAATTAACACATACAAAATGCCAAAACTAAACGGAGACAAAATCTGAGGTGGCCAAATCATTTAGAATGTCCGTCCGGTCACGGATATGTTAATTTTATTTTGATCCGATAAGTAGTGTAGATGGAAATTACATTAAAACAAAGTACCGTTACCATGGCAACGGAAAATCGCGCAGCTTTTTTGGCTCATGATAGAGGTCGAACGGAGGCTCGAATCGAGTTGAAATTTTGACCATCCGCAAGCTTTGTTCCCGATTGAATGCCATTAGTTTTGTGGCAAAATCGTTCAAAAAGTTATAAAGTTACATTAAAGTGTGTTAATCTAATTTTTTTTTTTAAACTAAACGGCGACAAAATCTGAGGTAGCCAAATCATTTAGAATGTCCATTTTTACGATTTTTTTTATTTTCAAAACATTTCTTTGACTTATAACACCTACATGTTTTATCCGATTGTAATGATTGTTTCACAGAACTTTAATGTTATGAATTACTATATTGGTGTGAAATTTGAGCGCAATCAAAAAATAATTTCTCATGAAAATCGCTATTTTTCGCTATTTTTACATTTCTTCGACTTATAACACCTACATGCTTTATCCGATTGTAATGATTTTTTCACAGAACCTTGATTGTATGGATAAGTATATTGGCATGAAATTTGAGCGCAATCAAAAAATAATTTCTCATGAAAATAGCAATTTGACGCTTTTTTTCGTTTAAAAAAATTACGCTCATCCAACATCGCGCCTGAAACAGCGTTTGCGAAGCTTCCTAGTTAAAATACTAGAAAAACGCTAAAGACCCGGCGCGTTGTTGAGCGAGCACCGGTACGTGCAACACGACCCGAGTACGACATTCCCATAATGTTACATACCAACTAGGAAACGCTCAGTTGGACGCGTTGATAAGCGAGCACGTGCTATAGCTAGACCCACATTGCACATTTTTTTAAATTTTAAAATTTACGACGTTCGCGTTTCCAGTATTATTTATTATTGCCAAGGTATTTGGGTAAACCCGTGTTTAAATCTTTACTTTAAAATCCACCGCCATCTAGAGGACCTTGACTCCTAGGGAAAACTATTTAAACTCTTTGTTGACAAATAATAGACTGCTTCCTCAAAAGTATTTTGATTACTTCTAGGTGGCAGTGCATTAGAAACTTCGCGCGTCTTTTCGTTGCCATGGCAACGTTACTTTTGTTATAATGTAATTTCCATCTACACTACTTATCGGATCAAAATAAAATTAACATATTCGTGACCGGACAGACGTTCTAAATGATTTGGCTATCTCAGATTTTGTCGCCGTTGAGTTTGAAAAAAAAACTTTCGATTAACTTTAATGTAACTTTTAAATTTTTTGAACGATTTTGCCACAATACTAATGGCATTCAATCGAGAACAAAGCTTGCGGATGGTGAAAATTTCAACTCGATCCGAGCCTCCGTTCGACCGCTATCATGAGCCAAAAAAGCTGCACGACTTTCCGTTGCCATGGTAACCGTACTTTGTTATAATGTAATTTCCATCTACACTACTTATCGGATCAAAATAAAATTAACATATTCGTGACCGGACAGACGTTCTAAATGATTTGGCTATCTCAGATTTTGTCGCCGTTGAGTTTGAAAAAAAACTTTCGATTAACTTTAATGTAACTTTTTAACTTTTTGAACGATTTTGCCACAAAACTAATGGCATTCAATTGAGAACAAAGCTTGCGGATGGTGAAAATTCCAACTCGATCCGAGCCTCCATTCGAACGTTATCGCGAGACATACAAACAAACAAAAAAACAAAAAAAAAACAAAACAAAACCAGTGACTATTTTTTCCGGCAGAGTCAAATGGAAACGCTCGCTTCGCTCGCTTAATAAGTCTTTAAGGTCTTGACCGATTTAGCTGAAAATTTGTAAAATAGGAGAGAATGGATAAAATCCACCGCCATCTAGAGGACCTTGACATCATTTCTTTGGGAAAACTATTTTAACTCTTGATTACTTCTAGGTGGCAGTGCATAGTGACCAGAATTCTCGTGCGACTTTTCGTTGCCATATTAACGTTACTTTTGTTAAAATGTAATTTCTATCTACACTACTTATCGGATCAAAATAAAATTAACATATTCGTGACCAGATGGACATTCTAAATGATTTGGCTACCTCAGATTTTGTCGCCGTTTAGTTTTTAAAAAAAAAATTAGATAACAACCTTTAATGTAACTTTATAACTTTTTGAACGATTTTGCCACAAAACTAATGGCATTCAATCGGGAACAAAGCTTGCGGATGGTCAAAATTTCAACTCGATTCGAGCCTCCGTTCGACCTCTATCATGAGCCAAAAAAGCTGCGCGATTTTCCGTTGCCATGGTAACGGTACTTTGTTTTAATGTAATTTCCATCTACACTACTTATCGGATCAAAATAAAATTAACATATCCGTGACCGGACGGACATTCTAAATGATTTGGCCACCTCAGATTTTGTCTCCGTTTAGTTTTTAAAAAAAAACTTCGATTAACTTTAATGTAACTTTTTAACTTTTTGAACGATTTTGCCACAAAACTATACAGCAACCCGCATAGGTGGTATGTACATGTGTGCAAAATTTCAGGTCGATCAGAGAAATGGTGCGACCTGTACCGAAGCAGTAACAGGAAAAAAAAAAAAAAACGACATTCGAGCCATAAGAGTCAAGTGGAGACGCTCACTTCGCTCGCTCAATAATAATTTTATCAAAGTTGATTTAATTTCTATGGAATAACCAATTAACGATATGAGAAAAATTGCTTGTGGCCCAAAGACTTGCTTTTTGTAAACAATGTAGTCGATCATTGTCAAGTAACTAGTTGATTATATTCTTGTATAAGGCTTATATTGAAACAAATTATTTGGAAGCCTTCCAGCAAACTTTTTCAATTTTTTCTTTCAAAACACCCTATATTACTATTACCTTAATGTCCATGTAAAATATGAACGTTGTAGCCCCACCCGTTTGGTCAGAATCGCGGGCCGATTGAAAGTGACGAATAAGACCGTAGCAGTAGCTAGCAGTAGTAGCTAACTTTGAGCATGTTTCAAGCCATTTTTTCACCAAGAAGAAATGCTCGTATCCCAACCAAATTTGGCATGTGTTGTCAGGTACCTAAATCCCCTCGATTTTGATAGTTTTCAAGCTCACATCACGTTTCATGACGGCTGGGTGACACCTCGAAATCACCCCGACTATGCTTGCTGTATATGGTGCCTGAGTGTGTAGCGCACAGCGGCTTGGCTGCGGCGCCCTAACCGGCACCTAGATTACAATAATCAAAATGTATAGAATACGATCCAGTATCCATTCCAATATTAAGGGTGGTAGGGAACACCGGGGGAGAAATGTTACTTGCCTCCCAACAGAAAATTAATAATATTTATATCTCCATGACCACCACCGCGTATAATTCCGCATTGCATACACATTTTTAAACATCAATCAAGTCTTTGGTGTTTTCCTAGTAAATTAACATCAGGACTTCTATTTCGCCCCTGCAAAGAGATATACGTCAACCCTCCACACACAACTGTATTGCAGGTTGCGGATTTAAACGGAGTACCAAGCACTTGGCATGACGCTTGCCTGTTGGTTGCCATGGATGCCATGGACCGTTCGACCTAAAACTTTATACCTTACGGCCCGTCGCGAAGGGTCATTCGACCTAAAACTTTATACCTTACGGCCCGTCGCGATGGGTCATTCGACCTAAAACTTTATACGGAACGGCACGTCGTGATGGGTCATTCGACCTAAAACATTATACTGAACGACCAGTCGCGAGAATCGAATTATGTTGAATGACGCTTATGTTGAATGGTACATCACAACAATTTTACAATACTTAGAAATTTTAGCTGACATTTTTAGGTTGAACGGCGCTCCTGACAAAATTTGTTAAAGACCATTTGACTCTGAAAAAAACAAACATTTTTATACCGAACGGCGCACACTTTTAAACATAGAAATTGAAGCCATAGATTTTATGTTGAATGGCGCTTATACCCTACGGTTTTTCTACCCCGTGACCCCGACCCGGTATAGAGGCACTTAGTGTAGTCTTTTATCTAAAGGCTAGCGTACTAAAAATATAGTTGTTATAAATTAAAAGTGTAGATGTGGGTTACATAGAAGCCCGGACGACGACCCGCTCTGACTAAACGGGTACTTTAAAAAGTCCACGCACATGCTGTTGCTTTCGGATAAACGGGCTGTAACGGGCCAACTTACACTTTAGGCGCCGAGACTGGGCTTTGATAAGCTAGCTGATTAGGGCCTACGGGCCCGAGCCTGAAATATCGGGGTCGGGCCTGGCCGGGCGGTGGTAGGCCCGTGTAGACCTCTAGCCCATACACCCTTGGGTAGAGTACCCGAATCAGACCCCAAGCCCCCTCCAACCACCGTGGTAAAAATTTTGAGAATTCATTCGAAATTTAGCTTCCAATGCACTGAGCGCCATCGATTATGTAATTATATGAAAATCCCTCATGAGTGATTGGGTGATGTTTTCAAATTTCAAAATACATATATTAGCCGAATAGACCGTCGTGAAACGTGGTGTGAACTTTGGAGCTATCAAAATCGAGGGGATTTAGGTACCTGACAACACATGCAAAATTTGGTAGGGATACGAGCATTCCTTCTCGGTGAAAAAATGGCTTGAATCATAGCTACTAACTACTGCTACTGCTACTACTGTCTAATTCGTCAGTTTCAATCGGCCCGCGATTCTAACCAAACGTATGGGCTACAACGTTCATATTTTACAAGTACATAAAGACTATAGTAATATAGAGCCTTTTGAAAGAAAAAGTTGAAAAAATTGCTGGTAGGCTAACTAATAAAGGTTTTAATATAAGCCTTATACAGGCATACAATCAACGAGTAACTATAGTTACTTGTAGACAATGATCGCCTACATTGTTGGATGAGCGAAACGAAGACTTCAATTTCACTTACGTTACCGGCCCATTAAAAAGAGCTCGGGTGTTTTGTTTATTGTTTTTATGTTTTTTGTTGTTTTTCTGTCTGTTTGTTCGCGCTCTACCGGGCAAACGGCATGCGATCTTAATAAAAAAAAATGGAGGGGACCTTCGAAATCTCTGAACTTATACCTGACACGTTTTTGGGTGTAATCGAAGAAATATGTTTCATGAATATTTTTTTCGATTTTTAATGCGATATTTTCATGATATTTGGGCCGATTCTGACCAAACGGGTGGGGCTACAACGTTCATATATTTTTACATGGACATTCAAATGGTGATGTAGAACCCTTTAAAAGAAAAAGATAAAAAAAAAAGTAATCCAGAATGCATAGACATAAGGGTTTAAATATAATTTTTTTGAGGTGCATAACAATTAAGGCCGCTTCGCGAACGCCTTTTTAGTCGCGTTGATGGATGAGCTTGAATAAAAGTTTTGGTATGCGTGGGATCTCTTTACTTCTTCAAGTTCCATTGCAAAATAATTTTTGTTAAATTATGATAATTTTTAAATAAGTAAGTACTTATTTCTATCCCCCCAAAATACAAAAAATTGTAAAAAAAAAAACGGCAGCAAGCTCTCCTTCCAAAGTCTTCGGTTGTGAATGCTGTGAGATATAGAGGTTGGGCCAAGCATTTCATTCTTTCTCCCTAGTTTCGCATTGAAAAGAAGTAAGATCATTTACCCTGTTGACGAGCCCAAGCCAACCATTTTCGTGCTAAAAAAAGTAAAAATTTTAAACTCAAAATCATAAAAAATTACTTAGCCATTGAATTTTGTACCAGAATGGCAATGGCCAGCAAGTATTTTTTTATGATTTTGAGTTTAAATTTTTTACTGAAACTTTGCCGTTTGCTCGGTAGAGAGGGAAGGAGAGCTTAACTGCCGTTTTTTTTTTTTTACAAATTTTTATATTTGGGGGGATATCACATATTTTTGTTGTTTGTTTCATATCAAGGCGTGAAATACGTGTAAAGGTGGATACAGTGCCTTTAAAACAGATTGTCTAGAAACAAAAGCTACCATCTTTTGTTTTTGTTTACAGTCTGTAGGTGGCAATAGCTTATACAATGTTTTTGGATGAGCGAAGCGAAGACTTCAATTTCACCAACCCCCCAAAAAATTTAGCTCGTTTTTTTTTCTTTTTCTGTCTGTTGGTTCGCTCTCTACCGGGCAAACGGCATATGCGATCTGGATGAAAATTGGAGGGGACCTTCGAAATCTCTGAACTTGCTACGTTTTTGGGTACAATCGAAGAAATATTTCTCATGAATATCGTACTTTTACGATTTTTTTCGATTTTTATAGTGGTGCGATATTTTCGTGACATTTGGGCCGATTCTGATCAAACGGTTGGGGCTACAACGTTCATATTTCACATGCACATTAAGGTGATGGTGATGTATTGACGTTTGAAAGAAAAAGTTGAAAAAGTTAGCCAGAATCTATAGAAATAAAGGTTTTAATTTGAGTTTTTTGAGGTGTTACATATTAAAACCTTTATTTCCATAGATTCTGGCTAACTTTTTCAACTTTTTCTTTGAAAAGTCAACACATCACCTTTACTTTAATGTCCATGTGAAATATGAACGTTGTAGCCCCACCCGTATGGTCAGAATCCGCCCAAATGGCACGAAAATATAGATTTTAGATCTTTCTCACAGCATTGTATGAAAACTTCACATAAGATTGTATACCTTTTACTCACAGCCAGGGTGCTGAAAGAGCAATGCTAAATCGTGTGGCAGTGTTCCTTCATTTGTTTCGAGTTTCAGTAGTTCAAAGTCCGAGCATCAGAGTGTTATCGTCGCTTTTTTGCGCGACTAATCGATTATTGGCCGATATAGCAGTTGTTTACTTCAAAATATTGATAAAACAAAAGTCTTAGAAACGCACGTGAAAGTCACATGGCAATTAAGTAGGCCTACAATATTCGAAGGCAATAATTTCGAGGCATAATAAAATGTTTCAATGTACTGACCAATCAATAAAGAAAGTGATTATCATTGACCATCAAAGGTGAGAAAGGGCCCAGGACGAGTATTGCTAGGCTATGCCCTTATTAGTTTTAAATTAATTCTACGGAATAGCCCGTAGGCAGTTTCTTGCTAATGGCTGTATGAATCGGCCAACTATAACACATTAACATCCAAGAAGATGAGATGACATGAAGAGTGAAGACTACCATGCCATTATGAAGACCAAGATGACCAAGGCTGGCCTTTCCGTATCTTGTTTACTGGCATTCAGGCTCCAGCCCTCCCAACCCGCGCCAACGCATCGTGACCTTGACTAGACTGTGACAAGATATAAACCAGACGCAAGGAACAGTGAGTGTTATCTTAATGGCCTGCAATCACCACGCATGGGGCCTGTTACTGGACAAGTGGACTTATCTTTTTTCCCAGGCTGCGAGAGCTAAGGGCTAAGCGCGGGCGATAGTGAGAGATTTCCCACATGCCTAGACGGGCATGTGGGAAAATAATCTACGTGCCCGACTACTTTTTTTACATGCCCCGGTCATCTCGGGCATGGTATTTTTTGAGCCCTGCATACTATTATGATGATCAAGATGATGCCATGAGGACTACATCTGTGACATCCAAGAAGTCAACCCGCCACCAGCTACCATGAAGACAGATGGCGTAACGGGTACAATAATACCACATTGGACAAGAGACATGTCTGATCACTGTCAGGTTTTATGAATTTCTTACATCACTATCTATCATCACTAACCCAGTTCCTGAATTGAGATGTCACATTTTAGGCGTAAGGCTAATGTAAACATGCGCTTTCTCATTATCTTTTGTGCTTATTGACGGCGTTTTTCTTCTGAATTATAATGTCCTTTGTTTATGCCGCCGACTTGTTGTAGTGTGCTGAGTATGCCCCCCACCCCCCCTTCCTGCCTAACTGCTCATGCGATCTTCCAGAGATTATACCGCGTAAATAATTACCAGTCACAACATCACTTATGTTTTCAATCTGCAAGAATTCAAAACTTAAAAGCTATCACCCATGGTGATAATTGCCTTTCCTTATCATGTTTACTCTCATTCGGGCTCCAGCCCCCCCCAACCCTCCCACGACCCGCGCCAACGCATTGTGACCTTGACTTGACTGTGACTGACAAGATATAAAACATGTAACGAACCGTGCTCGCAACCTTCTCGTGGTTTGGCCGTGATTAGGGGAGTTTTTCTCCCTGAAACTAATGGCGAGCTCTGGGTCGTCGTCGGGGACTTTCCCCTTCCCTTTGACTACCTCCCCGACGGCGACGACAATGACAACACGGACGGATGATGACACAGACGGAGACGACCACGACGTGGGGGAACCCCTGCCCTCCCCATACGCTTGTGGCTGCAGGCCTGTCCACCCCTTGTTCCCCCGCGTCTCCCCTTACGTCCCTCCCTTCGTCTCGATTAGCCAAGTTGCATAAATATGAGACGTAAAGCAATATCCAATCAATCAATCAGAACAGCATTACGTCCGAGATATTAGTCCATTAGACACCACACACGATTTTTTGTGTTACTACCCGGGTAACCCGCGGGTAAAGTGGACGGGTACCCGGGTCGTAAAAAAAGTCGGGTTTCGTCATCCCTAATTTCACTACCTACCCGGGTACATTGATTTCCGCGTATATCAAAATCCCTTCACAATCATGTTTCATGTTTGTATTTCCATCATGTTATGTTAATAATGTTGTAATTTATACCATGTTCTTTGAATATATTATTATTTATTTTATAACTAATAACAGCTATGAAAAATGTGATTGTATACAAATTGTCTTGTATTTCAATAAATAATATATTTTTATTGTTAACCATGTGTTCTATTTTTGTAGTTACATTGTTAGTAAATTTAGTTTTTATATTTCAGAATAATAAGTAGAAATAGTAGGGAACTGCATTACCACATAACCTCAGTTAGTTAAAAGTCCGAGCAAGGCGCACCGCCACTAGTCTCAAACAGTTCTTCATGTCGCCTGCAGAGAGTAGCACATCTACGGGTGGAGGTATAGTAGTATCTATGCTCACAGCCTTGTTACAAACAATCAAAGATCTAACAGACCTAATGATTGCTTTGTATGGGCCGTGTTAATAAGTTTTTATTATTTTAAATAAATATTAACATTCTATAACTAAAAAGCTCATCCATCAACGCGACTAAAAAAAAACGTTTGCGAAGCTTCCTAGTTATTAAATTTCCTATGGTTAATGTCGTCTTGGGTTTTTGTGTGATTGATTTGTTGACCGGACTATAACACATTGACGCATAATTTTAATCAGCAATTAAAATATTAAAATTGTATTAAATACGACCTAACGTTTTTCCCAAAGTTAAGGGTGGTAGGGAACAGTGGGGGTGAAATATCGCTTGCCTCCTGGCGGATTATTATGTTTCATATTATTATGTACCATCATGCTAAATTTCATGCTGATAACTCATTCATGGTGAATGCTGGAAATTAAGGTAAAAATAATAAAAACTATTATAGATGGGGGTTGAAAAAATGTGGTTTAGGAAATGAGAATAGGCCGATTGGGAAAAACACATGAAAACAGATTTTAATAATTTGAATAAAAATTCAATTTTGGGTTAGAGCTGTGAATTATTCCAATTTTAGGGGATGATTTTGGGGGTGTTGGGGGTGGAATATTGCTTGCCTCTCGGCGAATTATTTTTCATATTAGTATGTACCATCATGCCAAATTTCATGCTGATAACTCATTAGGTGCCTTCATGGTGAATGCTGGAAATCAAGGTAAAAATAATATTAACTATAAGGGATGGGGGTTGAAAAAATGTGGTTTAGAAAATGTAAATAGGCCGGAGCCGTCCCACAGTGCCGCTTCCCGTAAGGCCATCAACCTTTTTTTCCCCCCAATGCCATCATTACTACCTGTCGATAAAAACCATGTTACACTTGTTGGCCAAAGGGGAATTGATTTATTCCCCTTAGGCCAACGCCCTGCATTTTATTATTGAAAATACAAAGAAGGTTTGTTGGCCTTGGGGTATTTGATTTTTTCCCCTAAGGCCAACAGCGTATATGTATCGGGGCGTTGTTGGCCTTGGGGTAATTGATTTATTCCCCTTAGGCCAACAGCCTTATTCCCCCAACAACGCCCCACTCTTTACCTTAAATAATTCATATATGCTGTTGGCCTAAGGGGAATAAATTAACTAGGAAAACGCTTAAGTCCCGCCGCGTTGTTGGATGAGCGTAATTGGTGCATTGAGCTGCCATGTGTTATGCGAATTTTCTGTTGTTCTGTGGAAAAATCATTACTAAGTTGAATTTTTTTTAAATTTAATTAAATTAAATTAAATTAAATTAAAGATTTACTTTAATTTTTTAATTTATTAATCGTAATTGTTAAAAAAAATCGTAAAATTGCGATTTTTATAAGAAAAAATTTCTTGATTGCGCTCAAATTTAACACTAATATATAAATTCATAAAATTAAGGTTCTGCGAAAAAATCATTACAATCGGATAAAGTATGTAGGTGTTATAAGTCAAAGAATTGTTTAAAAAAAGAAAAAACCCGTAAAATTTCGATTTTTATGATAAATATTTTTTCAATTGCGCTCAAATTTCACAAGAATATCTTAATTCATAAAATAAAGGTTCTGTGCAAAAATCATTAAAATCGGATAAAGCATGTAGGTGTTATAAGTCAAAGAAATTTTTAAAAAATCGAAAAAAATCGTAAAATTGCGATTTTCATGAGAAATAATTTTTCGATTGCGCTCAAAAACGTGGCAGTTCTAAGTTCAGAGATTTCGAAGGCCTCCATAAAATTTCATCTCAATCGGAGTATCGGTTTAGCCGGAATCGTGCGGACAAACAGACAAAAATACAAAAAGAAAAAAAAAAGAAAAAGAAAAAAAAAAAAAAACATTCCGTATTTTTTTCTCCAGTGTAGTAGAATCAAAAATCTTCGCTTCGCTCGCTACGCTCGCTGCGCTCATCCAATTACCCCAAGGCCAACAACGCCCCGCTCCTTACCTTAAATAATTCATATACGCTGTTGGCCTAAGGGGAATAAATCAATTACCCTAAGGCCAACAACGCCCCGCTCCTTACCTTAAATAATTAATATACACTGTTGGCCTAAGGGGAATAAATCAATTACCCCAAGGCCAACAAACCTTCTTTGTATTTTTAATAAAGAAATGCCGGGTGTTGGCCTAAGGGGAACAAATCAATTCCCCTTAGGCCAACAACGCTTCCTGTAACATGGTCTTTATCGACAGGTAGAAATGATGGCGTAGGGGGAAAAAAAGATTGATGGCCTTACGGGAAGCAGCACTGTGGGAAGACACCAATAGGCCGATTGGGTTAAAATACATTAAAACGTAATTTTGATAACTTATATGAAAAAACACCAATTTTAGATTAGAGCTATGAATTATTCCAACTTTAGGGGGTGTATGGGGGTGGAATATCGCTTGCCTCTCGGCGGCTTATTTTTCATTTTATTATGCACCATCATGTCAAATTTCATGATGATAACTCATTAGGTGCCTTCGTGGTGAATGCTGGAAATCAACGTAAAAATAATATTATATAAGCTATTAGGAATGGGGGTTGACAAAATGTGGTTTATATAATGAGAATAGGCCGATTGAGTTAAAACACATTAGAACATAATTTTAATAACTAATTTGATTAAAAATTTAATTTTGGGTTAGAGCTATGAATTATTTTAATTTTAGGGGATGATTTAGGGGGTGTTGGGGGTGGAATATTGCTTGTCTCTCGGCGGAAGTATGTGAGTCTGAGGTACATCTAAGTGTGGTCCAAGTTTCATAGTTATAAGATGTACCGTTTTATCTGTAGGCTCTTATTCCTCTCTGTCAGAATCCCCCCACCCCCCTCAATCAACCAACCAGCCAGCCGAAAGATTTTCGTTGATTTTTACGCACTTTTTTAACACAGAACGGGTTATCGGATCGGGCTGATTTTTTTTTTGGTATGTCATGGACCACATATCAGGTCATATTCCGAGTTTCAAGATTGTAAATCTTTCGGGACGGCGTGTTCAGATAGCTGAAAACCCCCCAACTCGGGTAGGAGTAAACAGGGTCGAGTAATCATCGCCTACTAGCAGTCGCGTGCGCTTGGCTGCGGGCGAACGACCGTCGCCCTAGACAGGGTTGGAGGGAACACCGGAGATGATATTATATTGCTTGGCTCTTCGCGGATTATTAATTCTCGTATTGTTATATACCACCATACCAAATTCCATGCTGGTAAATTACTAGTGAACATACCATACACGGTTAATGGGAGGTGCTTGAAAATAATTGCTTGAGGAAATTAGAGTGGGTCTATTAAACTCGATTGACAAAATGAGCTTAAATGATTTGAATTTAAAAAAAGTTATATTCGAGGTAACCACATTTTAATTTATTTTATTAATTTAATTTAATATGGTTTGGGGATGAAAGATCGTTTGCCTCCCAACAGGTATAAACCTCCATGACAAATTTCATGCTGGTTACTCACAATTAAGTGCTATTATAAACAAAATCCACTATTTATGGAGAGGGTGGAAAAAACGTGCTAGTGGAATGGTTGATTAGACCGAAAAATGTTGAAAAATACTTTGAGTATAATTACAATAAGCACAATGTATAGAATACGATCCAGTACCCGTTCCAATATTAAGGGTTAGACCGGGACCCACCATTAGTGAGACCCCCCCCCCCCCCTGTGGAGAAATGTAGACCCTCATATTATGTTAAGGTGGTTATTTATTTCGGAACAGAAATCCACTTGTTGGCCAGTTGACCAGTGGTGGGTGCGGGGTACAGGGGTGCCCAAAGGGTCAATTGTGCTGTTTTTTGTAACTCTTTTTATTTTTAAAGGCCAAACCGTTGAACAAAATCTATTTTTGTATTTTGATTCGTGTAAAGAATGACAAGTAGAACTTTACCCATATTTTTATTGTCTTGTATGTACCGGAAATAACTTTTTGAGTTTTCAAAAATCAAAGTCAAAATGGCCCCAAACTGCCCGTTTTGGTTAAAACTGATATATTATGTTAGGGTGAATATTTTTAAGTATAAATCCACTTGTTGTCCAGTTGGCCAGTGGTGGATGCGGCGTACAGGGGCGTCCAAAAAGTAAATTTTGCGGATGATTTTCAACGGTTTTTATTTTTTTAGTGCCAAATCGTTCAACAAAATCTATTTTGGGCATTTCATTCATGTGAGGATTTGAAAATAGAATGTTAAGCATATTTTCATTTTCTCGTATGTCCCGGAAATAACAATTTTGAGTTTTCCTAAATCAAAGTCAAAAGGGCCCTTAACTGCCTGTTTTGGTTAAAACTGATATATTATGTTAGGGTAAATATTTTTTAATAGAAATCCACTTGTTGGCCAGTTGGTCAGTGGTGGATGCGGCGTACAGGGGCGTCCAAAAAGTAAATTTTGTAGATGATTTTCAACTGTTTTTATTTTTTAATGCCAAATCGTAGAACAAAATCAGTTTTGGTCTTAAGATTCGTGTGAGGATTTGACAATAGAATGTTAAGCATATTTTTGTTTACTCGTATGTCCCGGTAATAACAATTTTGAGTTTTCCAAAATTAAAGTCAAAATGGCCCTAAATTGCTCGTTTTGGTTAAAACTGATATATTGTTAGGGTGAATTTTTTAAAGTAGAAATCCCCTTGTTGGCCAGTTGGCCAGTGGTGGATGCGGCGTACAGGGGCGTCCAAAAAGTAAATTTTGGGGATGATTTTCAACTGTTTTTATTTTTTTTAATGCCAACTCGTTGGAAAAAACCAGCTAAGATTCGTGTGAGGATTTGAAAATAGAATGTTAAGCAAATTTTTGTTTTCTCGTACGTCCCGGAAATAACAATTTTGAGTTTTCCAAAATCAAAGTCAAAATGGCCCAAAATTGCCCGTTTTGGTTAAAACTGATATATTGTTAGGGTAAATATTTTTTAGTAGAAATCCACTTGTTAGCCAGTTGGCCAGTGGTGGATGCGGCGTACAGGGGCGTCCAAATTATGAATTAGAAGGACGATTTTTAACAGTTTTATTTTTATACGGCCGAATCGTTGAGCGAAATCTATTCTTTACTTTTGATTTGTGTAAAGAATGTAAAATAGAATGTTATCTCCATTTTTATTTTCTTGCATGTCCCGGAAATAAAATGTTTGGCTTTTTCGAAAAAGAAGTCAAAATGATCCAAAGTTGCCCTACTTTAGACATGAAAATGTACATATCCTTACCTTCATGTAATGTTAATGTAGATATTATATTGAGAACTATGGGGATGTGTTTGATGGTCATGTAATCAGTAGTCTAGGTCATCTTCGTCTTCATCTTCACTCTCAACAAAGTCTTTGCCTCTTTCAATCTCGATGTCGTTGGATTCGGGATCATCTTCCACATCGGATGCATTGTCTTGTGTTTCCAAAATATTAACTAAGTCATTTAGGAGCACGTTGCCTTCGGTTCACGTGTAGAGAAGTCCATCCGGGGTTACCGACCATCCATGACTTAGGGGTTCAGGTATGTCGGGCACTGCGTCTGTTGTTTTACGCCATATCATTACTTAATTATTTGCACGCAGGATATGCATCCGTAAAGATGATCTGCATGGTGGTAGTGAGCTGAGATCAGTGCCGCTGTAGGTTGTCAGTTGTTTGGACACTAATGTTCGAAATCGTTTGCAAAAAAGATGGTAGCGAGTTTCATTTACATCAGCAGTACTGGTCTCCCCATACATAAGGAAAACAAATCTTTCTAATCAGTCGCAGTCGCACGTAGTTTCTTCAACAGTAACCGAGGACCGGTGCCAAGAGATAAGAAAATGTTTTAAATTCGGGGTGTTTCTCTTATTGGATAAGCGTAACGAAGATTCCATTTCACTACACTGGAGAAAAAAACGGAATGTTTTTTTTTCTTTTTTTGGGGGTATTTTTTTGTATTTGTCCACACGATTGCGGCTAAACCGATACTCCAATTGCGATGAAATTTTATGGAGGAATTCGAAATCTCTGAACTTAGAACTACCACGTTTTTGAGCGCAATCTAAAAATTATTTCTCATTAAAATCGCAATTTTACGATTTTTTTCGATTTAAAAAAATTTCTTCGATAACACCTACATGCTTTATCCGATTGTTATGATTTTTCACAAAACCTTAATTTTATGAATTAATATATTCGTGTGAAATTTGAGCACATTCGAAAAATTATTTCTTGTGAAAATCGCAATTTTACTATTTTTTAAAATTTTTAAAACATTCTTCGACTTATAATACCTACATGCTTTATTCGATTGTAATGAATTTTTCACAGAACCTTAATTTTATGAATTTATATATTGGTGTGAAATTTGAGCGCAATCGAAAAATAATTTCTTATGAAAATCGCAATTTTACACTTTTTCGTTTAAAAGACATACGCTCATCCAACAACGCGCCTGAAAAAGCGTTTGCGAAGCTTCCTAGTAGTTATAAAGGTAAAAGATTTCCTCCGCTTTCCGAACATCTCTTTCGCCCCCTGCACAGAGCTATACGTCAACCTTCCACACACAACTGTATTGCAGGTTGCGGAATTAACAGGAGTATCAAGCACTTTTCATGACGCTGCCTGTTAGTTGCCATGGACCGTTCGACCGCAAACTTTATGCTGAATGGCCCGTCGCTATGGGCCATTCAGTATAAAACGTTATACTGAATGGTCCGTCGCGACGGGTCTTTCGACCTAAAACTTTGTGTTGTAATGGACCGTTCGACCTAAAACTTTATTCCTTACGGCCCGTCGCGAAGGGTCATTCGACCTAAAACTTTATACCTTACGGCCCGTCGCGATGGGTCATTCGACATAAAACTTTATACGGAACGGCACGTCGCGATGGGTCATTCAGTATAAAACGTTATACTGAATGGTCGGTCGCGACGGGTCGTTCGAGCTAAAACATTGATGTCAACTTTACCGACAAATTTAGTACTCTAATAATATTTATTTGATGTGATGTACCATTCAGTATAAGCGCCATTCAATATAATTCGGTTTCTATCGAATGGTACGTACAGTATGGACCACAGCGTATAAAAACTCATTTTTATATCGAATGACCCATACTGGAGGGGTCATTCAGTATAAATCCGTGCTTTCGGTGGTATGACCCTGTTGGGACACATTTTAGGTCGAATGACCCTTATGTCGAATGGCGCATTTTGCACATTTTTTTATGTCGAATGACCCATGACGTCTTTATGTTGAATGGCGCTTATACCCTACGGTTTTTCTACCCCGTGACCCCGACCCCATTCAACATAATTCGATTCTCGCGACGGGCCGTTCAGTATAATGTTTTAGGTCGAATGACCCATCGCGACGGGCCATTCGGTATAAAGTTTTAGGTTGAAAGACCCATCGCGACGGGCCGTACGGTATAAAGTTTTAGGTCGAATGACCCTTCGCGACGGGCCGTAAGGTATAAAGTTGTAGGTCGAACGGTCCATGGCAACCAACAGGCAAGCGTCATGCCAAGTGCTTGGTACTCCGTTTAGATCCGCTACCTGCTATACAGTTGTGTGTGGAGGGTTGACGTATATCTCTGTGCAGGGGGCGAAATAGAAGTCCTGATGTTAATTTACTAGGAAAACACCAAAGTCGATGCAAGACGAGGGACTTGATTGATGTTTAAAAATGTGTGTGCAATGCGGAATTTTACATTAATCTCAATTAAACATGATCATACGCAGTGGTGGTCATGGAGATATAAATATTATTATTAATATTCCGTTGAGAGGCAAGCGACATTTCTCCCCTGATGTTCCCTACCACCCTCAATATTGGAATGGATACTGGATCGTATTCTATACATTTTGCTTATTGTAATCTAGGTGCCGGCTAGGGCGCCGCAGCCAAGCCGCGGTGCGCTACACACTCGGGCACCTTATACAGCAAGCAGAGTTGGGGTGATTTCGAGGTGTCACCCAGCCGTCATGAAACGTGATGTGAGCTTAAAAACTATCAACATCGAGGGGATTCAGGAACCTGACAACACATGCCAAATTTGGTTGGGATACGATCATTCCTGCTCGGTGAAAAAATGGCTTGAACATGCTCAAAAAAAAGCTAAAAAAAAAGCTACTAGACTACTGCTAGCTACTGCTAGCTACTGCTACGGTCTACTTCGTCTGTTTTAATCGGCCCGCGATTCTGACCATACGGGTGGGGCTACAACGTTCATATTTTACATGGACATTTAGGTAATAGTGAGATAGGGTCTTTTGAAAGAAAAAGTTGAAAAAGTTTGCTGGAAGGCTTCCAAATAAATTGTTTCAATATAAGCCTTATACAAGAATATAATTACAAGAGGAACTATAGTTACTTGACAATGATCGACTACATTGTTTACAAAAAGCAAGTCTTTGGGCCACAAGATTTTTACGTCATATTATTAATTGGTTCTTCCATAGAAATTAAATCAACTTTGATAAAACTATTATATTTTAACTAGGAAGCTTAGCAAATGCTGTTTCAGGCGCGTTGTTGATTGAGCGTAATTTTTTTAAACAAAAAAAAGTGTAAAATTGCTATTTTTACGAGAAATCATTTTTCGATTGCACTCAAATTTCACGCCAATATAGTAATTCATATCATTAAAGTTATGTGAAACAATCATTACAATCGGATAAAGCATGTAGGTGTTATAAGTCAAAGAAATGTTTTAAAAATAAAAAAAAATCGCCAAATTGCGATTTTCATAAGAAGTATTTTTTTAATTGCGATCAAATTTTACACGACTCTACTAATTCATAAATTTTAGGTTCTGTGAAAAATTCATCACAATCGGATAAAGCTTGTAGGTGTTGTCGAAGCATGTTTTAAAAATATAAAAAAATCGTACAATTGCGATTTTCATAAGAAATAATTTTTCTATTGCGCTCAAATTTCCCACGAATATATTAATTCACAAAATTATGGTTCTGTGAAAAAATCATTACAATCGGATAAATAATGTAGGTGTTATAAGTCGAAGAATTTTTTTAAAAATCGAAAGAAATCATAAAATTGCAATTTTAATGAGAAATAATTTTTCGATTTCGCTCAAAAACGTTGCAGTACTAAGTTACAAGATTTCGAAGGCCTCCAGATAATTTCATCGCAATTGGAGTATCGATTTAGCCGGAATCGTGTTAACAAACACACAAAAATACAAACAGAAAAAATAAGAAAAACCAAAAAAAATCGTAAAATTGCGATTTTTATGAGAAATAATCTTTCGATTGCGCTCAAACAAGTGGCAGTTCTAAGTCCAGAGATTTTGAAGGCCTCCAGAAAATTTCATCGCAATTGGAGTATTGGTTTAGCTGAAATCGTGTTAACAAACACACAAAAGTACAAACAAAAACAAATAAGAAAAACGAAAAAATCCGGATTTTTTTCTCCAGTGTAGTAGAATGGAATCTTCGCTTCGCTCATCCAAAAAATGGAGGGGACCTTCGAAATCTCTGAACTTATGCCTGCCACGTTTTTGGGTGTAATCGAAGAAATATGTTTCATGAATATTTTTTTCGATTTTTAATGCGATATTTTCATGATATTTGGGCCGATTCTGACCAAACGGGTGGGGCTACAATGTTCATATAGTTTTACATGGACATTCAAATGGTGATGTAGAACCCTTTGAAAAAAAAAAAAAAAAAGTTAGCCAGAATGCATAGAAATAAGGGTTTTAATATAAGTTTTTTGAGGTGCATAACAATTAAGGCCGCTTCGCGAACGCCTTTTTTAGTCGCGTTGATGGATGAGCTTTTATAAAAGTTTTTGTATGCGTGGGATCTCTTAACTTCTTCAAGTTCCATTGCAAAATAATTTTTGGTTTTTGGTTTGGTAATTTTTGGTTTTGGTTTTTGGTTACAATTTTTAAATAAGTTAGTACTAATTTCTATCCCCCCAAAATACAAAAAATTGTAAAAAAACGGCAGCAAGCTCTCCTTCCAAAGTCTTCGGCTGTGCATGCTGTGAGATATAGAAGTTGAGCCAAGCATTTCATTCTTTCTCCCTAGTTTCGCATTGAAAAGAAGTAAGATCATTTCGCCTGTTGACGAGCGCCAAGCCAACCACTTTCGTGGTAAAAAAAGTGAAAATTTTAAACTCAGAATCATAAAAAATTACTTGGCCATTGAATTTGGTACCAGGACTCTAAAAAGTCAATGGCCAAGTATTTTTTTTATGATATTGAGTTTAAAATTTTTACAGAAACTTCGCCGTTTGCTCGGTAGAGAGCGAAGGAGAGCTTATCTGCCGTTTTTTTTTTTTTAATTTTATATTTGGGGGCGATATCACATCTTTTTGCTGTTTGTTTCATATCAAGGCGTGAAATACGTGTAAAGGTGGATACAGTGCCTTTAAAACAGATTGTCTAGAAACAAAAGCTACCATCTTTTGTTTTTGTTTACAATCTGTAGGTGGCAATAACTTATACAATGTTTTTATTAAATTTCCTATGGTTAATGTCGTCTTGGGTTTTTGTGTGAATGATTTTGTCACACTCATGGCTTTTTAAAGGCCCCTAGTTGGGAGTCATATTGTGGCGTTACTAGCTGGAACCCATATTGTCACACTAGTGGCTTTTTTTAAGGCCCCTTTAGTTGGCCGACAATTACACACTCAAGACCCTACTAATTACTTATCTTAATTGCTACCGGTTGCTGGGCGCCATATTGTCATACAATAATTACTAAATATTAAATCATCAACTCCGTACTGCTCTCCTGCTGCTGAAAATACAATTTATGTTGGTGGAATAACACTGGTGGCGACGCTCCGTCTAGTCGTTCCTGGCCACCTGGTCTCGTGTCTCGCTGGTTCCCAACTGGTGTCTACCCTTCCAAAACACTATTGTCCTAATGAATAGGATAGTGGTACTTCTCAAGTTACAATCTATCAAAACGTGTAGTGGTTACAAGTTTTGTATTATGGTGGTTGATATATGGTGATACATTTATAAAACCCTGCCTATTGGATCCAGAAACTAATATAATGTGGTGGCTAGGCCCAAATAAACATGACTCTGAAGGAGACTTATATTATGTAATTATTCTATTGTTACTATGGTATACATATTTTACTCATCTGATTGTTGTTTTTGTCCTTGATGTCTGTTGACTGTTCAATGGGGTTGAATTCAGTTATTTCGGATTATTCCGGCACGAAACAAACACAAGCACTGGGAACGAAGTAATCCAAATATTGGTGTTGTTTTTGGGGAGCGCCTTCGTGTGTCGTCTGCTTGACGCGTGTCTGTCGATCATTTCCCGGATGTCGATCGACCAGATCGATTCCCGCGGCGTATCGCTCTTGATTCCCGCTCGTCCCACTCAGGTTCCTCGGTTTATTTCCACTACGTCGCTTTGTTACGTTTTCTCCTCAGTTATTTACTTTTTTATCTTTTACTGGTCATTCAGTTCTTATAGCATCACGAAGTCATCTACTAATTCCGAATCTCACTCCGAATGTCACTTTGCTGCTCTGATTTCCTTATTCACTCGCGACTTATCGCCTAACAATTTCAAATCTTACGTCGAATGTCACTCTGCTCCACTTTCCTTTTCAAATCTCACGTCGAATGTCACTCTACTCCACTTTCCTTATCACTCGCGACTTAGCGCCTAACAATTTCAACCTTACTACTTTCACTCCCGACCCGCCGCCTGTCCTGTCACAGGGTATCTGGTCCTCGCGCGACCCCCGAGACCTAGGTCGATCTAAGTCCTTACTTTACGGACCTCATGGTGGCTCACGGACAGCACCGTACGCCTCCACCGAGTAACTTCACTACCCCACTCCAACCCCGCGAACCAACTTCAACTAACTCCTGTCCAGCTCCCGAGCACGTAGCTCGGGATCGGGATCGGTCGTTTCGTCTATTGTCTGCATTTTTCCCTTTCCACCTTTTTTGGCGTGACCGAACTTGGGAGCGAACATGGGTTTGTTTCTACCTGCCTTCGCCCATTTCAAATCTATTGTGATGAAAATAATTTATTCAGCAAAATATTTTTTTTATAATTGCAAATATTTCATAACGTGGTTCAAATGTGTAGCTTGAGTTATGAAATGTGTTTTTTCCCTAGTGTCTACGATCAAAACTGACTGAAATACATAAATATTATTATATTATTATATAATATTATCAAAATATGTTATAGAAGCATTATCCATAACTCAGTCAGTTTTTATCGTAGAATTTCGTCCAAAAAAATGAAATTCAAGACGCACTCTTAATATTTCAACAACGTTATTAGATATTTGCAATTAAACAAAAAAATCTATAAATAAATTAATACAGCAGGTATAAAACCCTCAGTTTCTAGGATGGTCTATTTTACGACTACACGCGACAACCCTTAGCAGCTGCCTCATACCCATACCCGACGCGTCCGTCGATGGTCACTTTGTACTTCATGGATAGATAGACTTTATCTATAGGCAAGAAAATTACCCGTCGAAGGATTTTGTCTGACCTGTAACATCTTCTAGCCACGCTTCTAGTTTATGAATCAATGAAATAGACATTTCATTTTCCCTCCTTTTTGCACAGCTTTGTCTTTTCCCTCTTCCTTTGATCCATCTTGAAGTAAAGAGACGTAGATTGTGATTCAGCGTGATACAGCACGTGTTATCTGACAGCTGCAGGATGAGCCAGACGCACAAGCACAACCCGGCGTTGCGACGAGGGAAGTGAGCTATCGACCAATCAGGTGACGGGAGACGCGACGTGCCCCTCCCCTTCCGACGTCGTCAAAAATAGAACCGATTCCTTTTTTCCACGCCGGAACGTCGCCGGAAGTTCAGCATACAAGCCTAAAATGATCTAAATATCTACGAAAATAAAGAATGGAGCTACTTGTTGGCATTCTAGCGAGTCTTTTATTGTTCTGTGCACTTGTACACTTGAAAACGTCTGAATACGAAATAATCGTAGTTTTAACATCCGAACGTCGCTCATCGCATGTGAACACCTAGCGGCCAACATCGGCGATCGCGACGTGACGTTGACGTTGCAACGTCGGCTTGTGAACACATTCACCAAACGATAATCACTGATTGAATATGATAATCGTTGCCGCACTTACGATAGCAGAACCAGACCCTTCATTAATTTATTCGTCTCAGTTAGCGTAAGTGCATAAATATAATACGTGGAGACAGTTCGTATCCGAAAGGCAGTGTTGGGTAGGAACGGAACTAAACAGTTCCAGTTCCTAGGAACTAAGGGAGGAACTAGTTCCTTTTTCCAGACAGGAACTAAGGGAGGAACTAGTTCCAATTTTCCATGAACTGTAATTTATTTTCATAAGTTCCTTTTTTATAACTTGACTGTACAAATTTAAGGAATGAAAGAGTCAAATCATAGTTTACTTACAAGATGAAGGGATTGTAAAATACTCCATTTCCAGGAAATCTAAAATTTGCCTCTATTGTTCTAAATTCTTGTCATACCCCCATCCCTATCCCTACACTCAGTGGTCAACCCCCATCCCACATGGGTTTCTCACCATTATTAGTCGCATTGCCATCTAAACTTCACCCTTGAGTTTTGAATGATCTTTTGGGTTGTTGCGGTGTGTCGTGTTCACCACCCTTGTTGGTTGCGAAACGTGGAGCAGTGCATCATCAACCCAAAGATCATTCAAAATTGATTCACAGGTCATGAAAGCCTACATAGTCATCCATATATTTAATTCCTCCAAATCTCAAACAGAGTTTATGCATTCTTTGAAAATACTTGGTTTTAAGTAGAAATTTGGATACCTACATTGACCCTCTCGAGAAGATCTAAAGAAAAATGGTTATTGAAAAAATAGGAACTTTTTAGGAACTTAGTTCCATTTGGAAAGGAACTTAGGAAGGCCCTAGTTCCTTTTATTTTAGAGGAACTTGGAACTGGAAAGAGTTCCTTTTTCTTATGAGGAACTTGTAACTGGAACTAGTTCCATTTTTAAGGAACTTACTTAACTCTGCCGAAAGGCTGCCAGTTTTAAAACCGAAAAAAGGATCTTGATTTCTTTTATTGTGTTATTTGTGTATTCGCCGCTAACATTGATGAATCCATCTGGTGAAACGTATCGTCGTTAGCACTAACTCTATACCTATGAACTTAAATAATATATTATTTTAAAATAATTTACTTGTACCTACATCACAACAATAATAATTTATAAATAATTACGAATATAATAAATGAGGTCCGATCAAATTGATTAGTCCCGCCAAAGATTTGTTTTTTTTTTCAAAGAAAATAAACAACATGGTATCACCACTAGCACTAAACATAATGCATAGAACATTAAAAAATAGTATAGACTACTTACAACAAACAAGAACAATAAACATATTTTTATTTTGATAATACTTGGTGGGGAACAACATAATATGATAAATGGTGTCCTTTATGCATAGTTCCAATCCAATGCACCAACCATGTCTCAAATCCCGGTTTTGACATAGATTTTACGTCGGAAATTCCTTGGCCAGGCTTGCTACGCGTAACAAGATACTGTCACTTTACCTCCCCTCAAATTCCACAAAACATTCGCGCCTACGCCATTCTAGCGGATTACAGTCGAACGAAAAAACGGAAAACATTGCCTGGGAAATAGCTGTTTTTTTCCTAAACGGTTGGTGATAGAACAATTCTGTTGAATGGGTTGAAGAGCAAATTCATCAATTCAGGGCAATAGAATAAAGTTTTTTGAAAAAAGTGCCAGGGGGTATTTTTTAAAGTTCCATGAAACGGCGCGTGAAACAGTATTTTTGTAAAAATTATACCATATTAAAAAAAATCATGCTTGATAAATGTATATATTTCCTTAAAATCCGCCACCAGAGGGCTCTCATCGCACTAAAAATCGAAAAAAATCGTAAAAGTACGATATTCATGAGAAATATTTCTCCGATTGTACCCAAAAACGTGGCAGGTCTATTTCGAAGGTCCCCTCCAATTTTCATCAAGATCGCATAATATGCCGTTTGCCCGGTAGAGAGCGAACTAACAGACAGAAAAAAAAACAAAACAAAAAACAAAAAAACAAAAAAACATTGGAGCTAAATGTTTTGAGGTGTCAGTGAAATTGAACTCTTCGCTTCGCTCATCCAATAAAATCCAACTCGTAGATGTTTAAAAGTAGGCAACTTTACCTATCCATGTTAATAACGAACGAGTGTTATAAAAAAAGCATCTCATACTTTCAAGAAAACGCATCACGTTCACGAAGCCACAGTTCCCAGTTTATGACTAGGAAAACGCTTATGTCCCGCCGCGTTGATGGATGAGCTTTTTTGTAAGTTTTTAGTTTGCGTAGGACCACTTTTCCTTTTTAAGTGCTTTATGAATGCATTGTAGGTGATTGTTGTCGAGTTTCTATTGTTACATGTTATTTGTTTTTATAAACCTAAAAAAAACTCATATTAAAACCTTTATTCTATGGATTCTGGCTAACTTTTCAACTTTTTCTTTCAAAAAGCAATACATCACCATAACCTTTATGTCCATGTGAAATATAAACGTAAAATATCGCGCTAAAAATCGAAATAAATCGTAAAAGTACGATATTCATGAGAAATAATTCTTTGATTGTACCCAAAAACAATACAACTCTAAGTTCAGAGATTTCGAATGTCCCCTCAAATTTCCATCAAGATCGCATATGCCGTTCGCCCGGTAGAGAGCGAACAAACAGACACACACAAAAATAAAAATAAAAAACACCCGAGCTATTTTTTTTTTGGGGGGGGGGTCAGTGAAATTGAAGTCTTCGCTTCGCTCATCCAATAAACCTCAAAAAAACTGATATTAAAATCTTTATTCTATGGATTCTGACTATTTTTTCAACTTTTTCTTTCAAAAGGTACTACATCGCCATAACCTTAATGTCCATGTGAAATATGAACGTTGTAGCCCCACATGTTTGGTCAGAATCGGCCCAAATGTCACGAAAATATCGCACTAAAAATAAAAAAAAATCGTAAAAGTACGTTTATTCTATGGGTTCTTTTCAACTTTTTCAACTTTTTTTTTCACAAGGTACTACATCACCAAAACCTTAATGTCCATGCAAAATATGAACTATGTAGCTCCACCCGTTTGATCAGAATCGGCCCAAATGTCACGAAAATATCGCACTAAAAATAAAAAAAATCGTAAAAGTACGTTTATTCTATGGGTTCAGGTTAACTTTTTCAACTTTTTTTTTCACAAGGTACTACATCACCAAAACCTTAGTGTCCATGTAAAATATGAACTATGTAGCCCCACCCGTTCGGTCAGAATCGGCCCAAATGTCACAAAAATATCGCACTAATAATCGTAAAAAAAGTCGTAAAAGTACGATATTCATGAGAAATATTTCTTCGATTGTATCCAAAAACGTGGCAGGTCTAAGTTCAGAGATTTCGAATGTCCCCTCCAATTTTCATCAAGATCGCATATGCCGTTTGCCTGGAATCGTGCGAACAAACAGACAGAAAAAAACAAAAAACATTGGAGCTAAATTTTTTGAGGGGTCGGTGAAATTGAAGTCTTTGCTTCGCTCATCCAATAACTCGTTATTGAATGGAAGTGAAATAATTCAAACAAGCTTTACCCGAGTACGGTTTGAACCGAGAACCCTCCGCCTCTGTATGCGATAGTAGTACAACTTTAAAAAAAAAAAAAAAAAAAGCTCTGCCTTTACATTAAGGTTGCCTTAAAGACACAGAATAACAAAAATTAATTAATTTACATTTATACAATTACGTTTAATAATAAGTAAAATTAGTTACAGATTATGAAAAATGGAATGAAGTGTAAAATGAAGTGAGAAGTATGATTTGTGACGTATAAAAATAAAAATACTGATTTATACTTGTTACTTCTTGCTTTGGCCATATAGATGATTTCTAAAAATCAAAATCGATCCCTACTACACAACAACAATCTTGCTGTCTTGGTTTATGACGATATAGGGCGAAGGTCAGCATGAAACTAAGGGACATGATTTTGAATCGCCAACGCAATTAGTTTAGATACCGAATAAAACAAGGAAGCTTCGCAAACGCTTTTTCAGGCGCGTTGTTGGATGAGCGTATGTTTTTTTAAACAAAAAAGCGTAAAATTGCGAATTTTATGAGAAATTATTTTTCGATTGCGCTCAAATTTCGCACCAATATATTAATTCATAAAATTAAGGTTGTGTATAAAAATCATTACATTCGGATAAAGCAT
Source organism: Sweltsa coloradensis (assembly GCA_024449915.1). Classification (NCBI taxonomy): domain Eukaryota; kingdom Metazoa; phylum Arthropoda; class Insecta; order Plecoptera; family Chloroperlidae; genus Sweltsa; species Sweltsa coloradensis. The sequence goes on from JAMZAV010001020.1 coordinate 175,045, forward strand.
GTATAGGTGTTGCAAGTCGAAGAATGTTTTAAAAATAAAAAAAAAATTGTAAAATTGCGATTTTCATAAAAAATATTTTTTGATTGCGATCAAATTTCACACGAATATATAAATTCATAAAATTAAGGTTCTGTGAAAAAATCATTACAATCGGATAAAGCATGTAGGCAAAGTAGTAAGTCAAAGTATTTTTTTTAAATTAAAAAAATCGATAAATTGCGATATAAGGCTATTCCACCGCGTTTTTCTATTTTCCAAAATATGCACTAAGTTAAAATATAGTGAATGGCTTTGAAAACATGGCTATTTTAGAAATCAAAAATATTTTTCCAAATTTTTCTGATCCGGTACACGGCCATATAGCCACCTCAAAATAATTTCAAACTTCAATTCGCCAGGGCACACCATTCAAGTACGGTGTTGTGCTTTTGTGACATTAATTTTTAACTGTTTTTCTGTTGGAGTGACTGAGAGAAAACAGATTTATTTTAACAATTGTCTTTCCAGCGAATTTTTTCGTTTGTCGGTATTTTTTACCGATTGTACGCCCAAACGAAAAAAAATTCGCAGGAAAGACAATTGTTAAAATAAATCGGTTTTCTCTCAGTCAGTCCAAAGAAATAACAGTGAAAATTAATGTCACAAAAGCACAACACCCTACGTTGAATGGTGTGCCCTGGCGAATTGAAGTTTGAAATTATTGTGAGGTGGCTATATTGGCCGTGTTAACCGGATCAGAAAATTTGGAAAAAATATTTTGATTTTCTAAAATAGCCATGTTTCAAAGCCATTCACTATATTTGACTTAGTAGCATATTTGAAAATAGAAAAACGCGTGGAATAGCCTTAATGAGAAATAATTTTTCGATGCGCTCAAAAACGTGGCAGTTCTAAGTTTAGAGATTTCGAAGGCCTCCACAAAATTTCAACGCAATTGGACTATCGGTTTAGCCGGAATCGTGCTAACAAACAGACAAAAATACAAACAGAAAAAAAAAACATTCCGGATTTTTTCTCCAGTGTAGTGAAATGGAATCTTCGCTTCGCTCGCTACGCTCAACCAATAATATGCACTATGTATGATTAAAGAGTATAAGCTTGATTACTCGCTTGCTATCCTCTGTATTGTATTGAGATGAATAGTGGTTCTGTTTAGGACTAGAGTTTAGACTTCTTGGCCAATATGGCGCCCGGTAAAGACACGCGAGTTTTTCGCTCTTCAAACAAATCAGTATTTCTCATAGTTCTTCTCGGTATTCTAATTCTGGCGGTAGGCTCGATAAAGTTAATGGCAAAAAGTGACAAGTGCAAAAGTTTCAACTACAACAGTTCATTAATTCATTACTCAAACAGGTGTTTTAATTTCTCAGCATACGCCTCCGCCGGTCTCGCGTCGTCTTCCGTGGCAGCCAAGTGCAAAACACCACCACCCTCGCCAGTGAACAGACCTGGTCGCAGGGTTCGCAACCCACCCTCGCTGGCGTTTCAAGCCCTGTGTCTTCTGTTATTTGCCGGCGACATCCAAGTGAACCCCGGCCCGGTGACCCACCACGTTCGCTCGCAACACATTAGACGGACACCGCGCGATACAATATCTCTCTATTACATGAACGCTAGAAGTATATCAAATAAAAAATTACTTGACTTCAATCTCTACTTTTCGGACAACAGTGAATCGGATATCGTGTGTGTCACTGAGACGTGGCTGAATAATAACGTGTTTGACAGTGAAATACTCGACAGTGGCCAATTTAGTGTGCACCGCAGGGACCGAACGCAGACCTGTAACGCCAAAACTAAACGAGGCGGGGGAGTTTTGATGGCTGTGAATGCAGATCTACAGTCTAAGCGACGTGAGGACCTCGAATCTGAAGATTGTGAAATTGTATGGGTTGAAATCACAATCAATGCAAATTCTAGCCTTTTCGCTGGATGCGTCTATTTGCCCCCACCTACATCTGTCGATCTGTTGGACAACCTACAAGCTTCTCTGCTGCGCGTGCAGTCCCGCCTTCGACCCCTGGACAATATTCTTTTGTGCGGTGATTTCAACTTGCCTCAAATCTCTTGGCTTTCCCGCAATGCAGACACGGAACACCTTCATCCCGCGACCGAAATAAATTCTCTAACAGGCACATCATTCTACGAGATAATTAACGAATTCAACCTTATTCAACGCAATCCATTTCCCACTTGCAATAATAACTTCTTAGACCTATTATTTGTCAATAACCCTGATCTTAAAATCACCGTGAAACCTACGGACCAAGCTGTTCCTTCCGACCACCAAGCATTCACCACCGAGATAGCATTCCCTGTCACGAGCGTCAACCACAAACCACCAAACCACCACAGGTTCAACTGGAGACAGGCCGACCTCCACGTACTCAATCAAAACCTCGAGTCAGCTGATTGGAGTGCCATGGAAAAAGGTAATGTTGACAGCATCTGTGATGCATTTTATAATATCACAATGAGGGTAATCGCAGATACGGTACCAAAAATTAAAGTCAACCCCAGAAAATACCCGGCCTGGTACGACAGCGAGACGATTGCGGCCCTTAAAAACAAAAACCGTGCTCACAGGGCTTGGAAGCGATCTCAACACGGGAATGACAAAATTGAGTTTCAAGTTAAACGCACTGCCTTTCAAAAACTCAAAATTAACAGATATAAGGAATACATGCGTAAAATCGACGCATCAGTGTCTGAAAATCCCGCTCGTTTATGGAGTTTCGTGAGGCACAAAACAAGAACAAGGCGAATTCCTATTGCAGTCGAGTACAACGGGCAAAAGGCCTGCGACACATCTACATGCAGCAAATTATTTTCTGATTTCTTTAAAACGTCTTTTCTTCCACCCCCTATGAATCCGCTCGATCCCCCACCCTTCTCACCGTACTCAACCGAAAGTCTACCGTCCTTAACCACCACAGCACGTGAAATTGAAGATTGCCTGCGAAAGTTAAAAAATGGAAAATCTCCGGGTCCCGATAAAATACCAATAAATGTAATTAAATACTGCAGAAGTTCTCTCTCAAAACCTCTGGCAATAATATTCAATGCATCCCTAAACACTGGTGTGTTCCATACTCGCTGGAAACACGCGGTTGTCACACCTGTGCTCAAAAAGGGTAGCCGATTCAACGTAGCTAATTACAGGCCAATTTCGTTACTTTCCACTTTCTCAAAAGTTTTCGAATCTATCCTTCACAAACGTCTCTTCAACCACGTGGCTAGTCACATCGCACCTGAGCAGCACGGCTTCGTAAAACACCGCTCAACAGTCTCTAACCTGGCCCAGTTCACGACTGACATTGCATCTCACATAAACAACGGAAGTCAAGTTGATGCAGTCTACACCGATTTCAGCAAAGCATTCGACAGTGTAGACCACAGCCTCCTACTACTCAAACTGAAAGGCTACGGAATATGTGGTAAAGTACATAAACTCTTATCTAGTTATCTATCTGGTCGAACACAAAGCGTACTGATTGATGACGGCACTTCTGACACTGAACCTGTCACTTCAGGGGTGCCCCAAGGTTCAATTCTAGGCCCTCTGATGTTCACACTATTCGTTAACGATATACCATCATGTTTCAAGACCAGTAAATGCCTCATGTACGCTGACGATCTCAAGGTCTACTGCCCAGTGAGTTGCGTCAACGACTGTGAACAAATGCAACAAGAACTCCAAACTTTCTCAAATTGGTGTAAAACGTGGAGGCTCAATCTTAATGTCAATAAGTGCAACTTCATATCATTCACCAACAAGAGAAAAAACACAATCGATTTCACTTACTATCTCAATAACTTTGCGCTTGCTAAGGTCAACTCCATCCGAGACCTGGGTGTACAAATTGCCAGCGATCTATCGTACAATGCACATCTAGGGCAGGTAATACCCAAAGCTCTAAAAATGCTCGGTTTTATGAGGAGGAACTGTGCCAGGGACTTCTCTATTAACACTACTAGAAAACTGTTCATGGCCTTAATAAGGCCACAAGTTGATTACGCCAGTGTGATTTGGAACCCCCACCATGTGACGAAAACCAAAAGTGTTGAGCGCGTCCAACAGAAGTTTATAAAATTCGTGTGTTTTAAAAATAATATTGTGTACCATAGAGCCGACTACACCACTCTGTGCAAAAGTCTGGATATTCCAACTTTGGAAAATCGCCGCAAGGCATCTGACGTCATATTTCTATACAAGTTATTGCACAATCAAATCGACTCGCAATTGTTGTGCCTAGTGAACCTGCATGTTCCCTCTAGGTTCACTCGCAATCAACTCACTTTCGCTATTCCTCGGAGCCGCATCGACTTGTTTAAATACTCATGTGTAAATAGAATACAGCTAACTTACAACTCTCTTTTAAGCCGCTACCCTGAACTGGACATAAACAATACTGAAATACGTACTCTAAAAGTATTCCTCCACGATGCATTTGCTTAGTATACTGTATATAGAATTAGAATAATATTGCATAAAAGTAAAACCTACATAGTCTTGTAACCTTAGTTAAAAACTATTATGTAAGTTTTAAATATATACAATCTGTAATTTTCTTAAATTTACATCTATACACACATAGGCCTACATACATTTTTAGTTTTGAAATGTATTTTCTAAATGTCATAAATTTTGCTATGACCTGTATCGTAACTTTATGCCTTCTGCACTATACAATAGTCACTTAATTTACTTTAATTTAGTCTAGCTTAAGTTAACTAGTAGAACAATACGTATTTTTAGAAGCTTTCTTATTATTATATTATATTGCACTTGTAGGACTACGGTCCCGTTGACAATAAAGATCAAATTATTATTATTATTATTATTATTATTATTTTGATAACGTTACTTATATTGTTTTGTATTGCATCACTTGTACAATTAACCGTTATGCAACTGTCAATCCTAATGAAATCAAGTACTTATTGTCATGGGAGAAACATAAATTTTGATAGCACTAGGAAAACGCTTAAGTCCCGCCGCGTTGTTGGATGAGCATAATTGGTGCATTGAGCTGCCATGTGTTATGCAGATTTTCTGTTGTTCTGTGAAAAAATCATTACAAAGTCGAAGATTTTTTAAATAATTATATTAAATTAAATAAAAAATAAACTTTTATTTTTTTATTTTTTAATTAATCGTAATTTTAAAAAAGAAAAAAAACGTAAAATTGCGATTTTCATAAGAAATAATTATTCCACTGCGCTCAAATTTCACACGAATATATAAATTCATAAAATTAAGGTTCTGTGAAAAAATCGTAAAATTTCGATTTTCATGAGAAATGTTTTTTCGATTGCGCTCAAATTTCACAAGAATATCTTAATTCATAAAATTATGGTTATGTGAAAAAAGCATTTAAATCGGATAAAGCATGCAGGTGTTATAAGTAGAAGAAATTTTTAAAAAATCGACAAAAATTGTAAAATTGCGATTTTCATGAGAAATAATTTTTCGATTGCGCTCAAAAACGTGGCAGTTCTAAGATTAGAGATTTCGAAGGTCTCCATAAAATTTTATCGCAATCGGAGTATCGGTTTAGCCGGAATCGTGTTAACAAACAGCCAAAAATACAGAAAAAAAAGAAAAAGAAAAAAAAACATTCCGGATTTTTTTCTCCAGTGTAGTGAAATGGAATCTTCGCTTCGCTCGCTACGCTCATCCAATAAGCCTAAGTCCCGTCGCGTTGATGGATGAGCTTTGTGTAAGTTTTTAGTTTGCAAGGGATCTATTAACTAATCAAGTGCCTTTTGAAAGCATTGTTGGTGATTGTTGTCAAGTTTCTATTGTTACTTGTAAATTATTATTATAAACCTAAAAAAACTCATATTAAAACCTTTATTCTATGGATTCTGGCTAACTTTTTCAACTTTATCTTTCAAAAAGCAATACATCACCATTACCTTATTGTCCATGTGAAATATGAACCTTGTAGCCCCACCCGTTTGGTCAGAATCGGACCAAATGTCACGAAAATATCGCACTAAAAGTCGAAAAAAAATCGTAAAAGTACGATATTAATAAGAAGTATTTCTTCGATTGTATCCAAAAACGTAGCAAGTCTAAGTTCAGAGTTTTCGAAGGTCCCCTCCAATTTTCATCAAGATTGCATATGCCGTTTGCCCGGTAGAGAGCGAACAAACAGACAGAAAAAAAAACAAAAACAAAACAAACAAACAAAAAAAAAAAAAACACCCGTTCTAAATTTGTTGGGGGGGGGGGGGTCGGTGAAATTGAAGTCTGCGCTTCGCTCCAGTTTTCCTTCTTCAGAACAGCATCTAGGTTTTCGTCGTGCTCTTTCTGTGTGCGACCATAGACCAGAATGTCATCTATGTGGTTGCACACACCTTTAAGGCCTTTCTAGTACCTGCGTTATCTTCTTTTGATAGTGCTCAGGCCCTGAGCAAATACCAAAAGGCATTCGATTGAAGAAATATCTTCCTTGCGGTGATATGAAGGTGGTCAGTCTTGCCGACTCTTCCTTTAGAGGAACCTGATAGAATCCCTTACTGGCGTCAAGTTTCGAAAAGTATTTGGCATCTTCGATTTGCGCTAGCGTTTCTTCAATAGTTGGCAGTGTATGTCGTTCACAGCGAATGCTTTTATTTAATTTGGTGTAATCGACACATATGCGCACACCTTTATCGGGTTTGGGAACCACAACTAATGGGGCGCACCAATCAGTAGGTTCTTCGACTGGCGTTATTATACCATCCTGAACCATTTCTCTAGTTCTTCTTTGACTTGGCCTCGAAGTGGTAGAGCAATCCGCCTAGGAGCTGCTATGGCATATGGCACGGCATCCTCTCGGAGCGAGATTGAAAATTCATGTTTCATTTTCCCCACCCCGTTCAGTAACTTGGGGAATTTATGCAGGGGATTTGGTTTTAGACTCTGCTGGTCTCCGCTGCTGGTGGCGGTTGACCGACTTTGTACTAAGGTAAGTATGCCTAGAGCTTGAATGGCTGGTCGCCCTAATAGTGGTTCATGCACGCTTTCACAGATAAACATATCTTGAGTGGAGGACTGCTTCTTCTACTTGAGGTCCGAGCGTATTTTTCCGATTACCTGCAATGGTTAACGTCCAGGTCCAAAAAGTTGCTTAGACGTAGGCCTAAGTTTAGTATCCTTCATTTGTTCGAATAACTTTTTGGGTATAACCGTCATGTTGGCACCCGTATCCAGTTTGAATTGTACTCTAGTGCCCTTAACATTCATAACGACAAGCCATGGGTTAGAATTCTCTAACTCAACTTTTCCAATGAACGCGTCATCGGAATTATCTTGGCCTACTACCTCCTGCACTTGCTTTGATCGACAGACTTGTGCCCAGTGTCTCTTCTTGCCACATTTGAGACAAGTGGCATTCTTTGCTGGACATACGTCGAAAGAATGCAGTGGGGATTTACCGCACCTCTCACAGCTGTCTGACTGCTGCTGGCCTTGACTAAACTTAGTTTTAGGCCTAGGCCTAGGATCTTTAGACTCTTTACTAGACTTATTCCAAGGTCTACTTTGTTTATTCTTACCGGTTTTTACCGCTGCGATTTGTTCATTCGTGGGTGGTCGCACTACCGATTGTTGGCCTCGTACTAACTCCCGCTGAGTTATCACGCATGCCAACAACTATGCGGTCCCTAATGAACTCATCCCTGAGTTCATTGAACCCACAGTGCTGGGACATGCTGTGTAAGTCTCAACTCAACTCACTCTCAACCTGAACTCGCCTATAGAATTTCACCCTTTCATATATTACGTTTTTCTTAGGTTCAAATCTATTATGGAACTGGGCTTTCACAATGTCATATTTTTTTAGATCATCTGTTGAAAGTTTGAAGCTAGCCAGAATATCATCTGCATCTTCGCCCATTGTGTAAATAAACATTTCTACCTGTTCTTCCTCTGTTTTGAGATGGAGGCCAGAAGTTTTTCTAAACCTCTCCCATCTCTGTGACCATTTTAGCCAAGTGGATGGCTGTGCAAAAACAAAGGAAGCGGGTGTACGGACCTGATATGTTGTTGTTTTCCCCTCCTGGCATTATGAAGTTGTTTTACCTTGAATGTTGATAGTAGTATTTTAGTATTCCTACTCACACTTTTCAAGCCTTTCTGACGACCATGTAGTGTTTTTACACCTTTATAACACCAATAACTAGGCGGGGAAGGTTTTATTGACAACAGCTTTATTTACGCCATCTTGGTCAGAGAGCGAACTAGCTCAGAGCCTTCTAAAGATTCATACATGTTGATACAATGTAGGAAGGTGGCGGTGCACTTTAGGCGGTGATTACAAATAACTACATTAATGACCTGCCCATTCACTCCGCTTACAGCTGCACGGTGTGGAAGACTCTGAGGCCGTGCGCTTGAGCTCAGCCAGCCTCAACTCAACTAGCAGCAGTAGCTCTGGTTCCGACCCCCGGCCCAATACGGTCACCCCCACCCCCGACTCCCACCTCAACTCACCAGCCGCCGAGCTGGTCAATGGTCATTCTCCGGTTAAGACTGCGGCCAGCCTCTCAACCGGAGCCATACCCAAGAGCATCAGCTTCGACAAGACAGCCGAGCGCGGTGACAAGGTGCGTACTTCATTACCTACCTGGATGTTTTCTGTCAGCTTATGCTTTAAATTTTAAAAAAAATATGAAACAAAAACTAAGTGGATACAATAATAGAATATTTTATAGATAATGATTAATGATTGTGATAATATTACTTTTAAAAAATGCACGTTTTTGATCTGACTAGATCTGTAAGTTCTATCATGAATTCTGTTAATGATCCAGTTGCTTTACAGGAATCACTTGATGACGATCAAAAGCAGAAACGTGGTAGTTTCTTCAGGAACTTCAAGTTGCCCTTTAAGAACCGTCGTGGCAAATCACTGCGAGGAACTGATGATCTGTCTGCTCGATGGTATGTTGTTTGTATTTTTGGTATATGGAATGAATGTATTTATTTGTAATTAGTTCAATATTAAGAATGGAGAAAGACATGGAAGTGTGCTCTTGCCTTCATTGTTAATCATAGTAATTGACGAGGTATTACGTGTAATTAAATTAGAAGATATCGGCCTAGAGCTAAGAACTTCACTTCAGTAAAACCCATATGGATCGTTTTTAGGGTAGACCTATCTTACAAAAGAAACGATGCAGTGTGGAGAACCAATAAAACGATGTATGTAATATGCCTAGAAATGAGGGGTGGAAAAAATGTTAAGTTTGAAAAATTTCAGTCATTTTGTCTCTCAAAATATGTAGATTATATATCAAATATCTTGATATTACGCTGTTCAGAAGATTATTATATAATAATCGTCGTACGTCAAGAAAATAAAAACAGGGAGTGTGGTTCTTGGTTTTGGTTCCGCTTCCGGGAAGTAAAGTACCCAATTTTTCGGTTCCGGTTCCATCAAAATACGAATAAAAACATTAATTTATGGATTACTGAGAATTACCACTTGACCTTGAACTGGCCTTTGTAAAAACATACAAATATCTATAAAATTGCTAAATAATAGTAGTCGTTATGTGTATTACTTTACTACAAATGATAAAACAAAATATTTACGTAACAGGACTAAAATATCTATAAAGGTCTAGCGCCGTTGCCAGTCTGTCATGTGTGTGTATCTGTGTTAGCCCATAAGCTTACGACTGCGAGAGAGATAGTTGCGGTGATGTTTCTCGTCATAGCCAAGGTCGTAGCTGGCTGAGAGGAGGGGAGGGGTGTGCGCGGACACATCCACTTCACAGCTGACTGTTCACGGGTTGTGATGACCGACTGAGAGGAGTGGGGGGACATACGCCAACCCAAGTGCGCGTTCGATCCAGGCGACCTGGCTGACTGTTCAAGTTGTTGTGTGGGAAAGCCTTCTATAGGTGGAACCAGTTAAGGTGGCGGTCGCCAAGGGATCGCAGCACTGCCGCCCACGCACTATGGCCACAGAATCGGCAAAAAGTAAATTTAATAATGGTCTTTAAAACTGCTTTCGAAGAAAAACACTACTGTTTCAAAGCCAAGTCTTGCCCAATATTATCTAAAAATAAAGTATTTGTGAAGTGTATGAATAAAGTCATGACATTTTGATGTTCCTAAACATTGACATCACATCTGGCAAAGTTGGCATTATAACAGCTGGAACTTTGGGAACATTATTATCAACAAGGCAAAAAAAAACACTTTAGTAATCGTGATTTCTTAAAATCATTATCTCGTCAAAATACTTACTCTGTGGGACTAACTACTTTATTCACATCTTATAAAATGTTGATATATGTGATAGCATAACATGATAACATGACCAAATACGGTATGCCCTACCTAATGTCAGTTGTGTGTAAATTGACAACGTTGGCATACATTCTCTGGCTTGACCTTGACGACCGCCACCTTATCTGGTTCCACCTATACTGGCGAGAAGTTGTGATTTACGCGCGCAATTCAAATACCCGGAACCAAACCGAAGTCGGTTCCAAATCGTCGCGCTTCGGTTCGGGTACTAAATACCCGAACCAAACCAAAATTTTGGGTACCCACACACCCCTAAATAAAAAGCTTGGCTCTTAATGAGATAAAAACCAACAATGATGATAGACAAGTGTTACTTCAAGCTACGAGTGCGACAAAGACAGACGTGGCAACCTACTCGTCGAGAGCTCACAGCTGACCATGCATGAGCTTGGTGAGAATCGAATGTCAGGTCATCTGTTTTCTCTTGGAAGCTGCGCCCTATCGCCCGCGCTGTACTTGTGTTTCATGATGTTTTTCAAGTATTTTTCACGTTGATGCATGAAGATCCCAGTTTCCTCTTCCCTGTACCTCTTCATTGACTCTGTGAACGATATCTTCCACGATTTTGGAACGTGCTTGCGGCAAGAGCACTTGCATGGGCGACAACGGCATCCTTGAAGTTCCTACCTAGGGAAAGGTTGGGGTCGGCACAGCTTCAAATGTTGCAACTTGGCTAACAGTTATAGGGAGGGGCGGCGTTATGTATCCGAGAACAAGACACGACTCATATAACACTGATGCCTAAGTTAAATAAGTGTTGTAAAGGCATCATCATTGATTTAAACAATAATCTTGCAATAATTATCTCGTAATGCAAAATATTGAGAATGTGTATTGAAGTGCGCTATGGTGGAGTGAGCTGACCGTCTGAGAGAGAGAGAGAGAGAGAGAGAGAGAGAGAGAGAGACAAGTCTGTAATACGATCAATTGTGGCGCGGATGGAAGAGGGGGGGGGGTAACCGGTCTCGTTGGCTGCTGCCGGCGGGCGGGGTGGGGAAGTGAACCTGACACTACAGCTGACAAAGATCACGTTCGCTGTCGCCTGGGCAGGAAATAGTGCTTCATTGGTTGGTCGGTGTTCGTAAAAGGCGAAAACGATGCATTAGGGTAAATTTAACATTGAGAAACCCAACATTTTTTTAACGATATATTGAGGAAAACGATCCCTTGAAGAACGGTGGATGCAGGAATTTTTAACATTGTATAAATGGTAGGGATGGGAAAAAGCGTTTAGTTTCCTAAACGTTTAACCCCTTGAAATTTTCGTGTTGAATCAATTTTTAAGTCCTATTTTCTAAAAAAAAAAAAGATTAAATAAATTTTAGGTAGGCGGAGTCCTAGAGGTTTTATAACAAAAATCGTAATTTTGTACATATGACCGGTCGACGAATAATTAACAACCCTTATGGAAATTAAAGGTTGCCAAAAAGTATCCAATAGGTATCCATATAGTTGCCATATTGTAAGCCAACTAGTAGCCAAATCATCGCCAAGAAGTAACCAAACATGATAACCATATGCTCGCCAAATGATAGCCACATAGTATCCAAGTAGTCGTTTTTGTGTCAAAATTCGACTACTTGGATACCTTGGATACCTAACAAAATCCAACTTATATCCCCATATGGCAACCACATCCTCACCATTTGGTCACTTAAGATATCCATAATATGGCACTGAATCGTTAACCACATGGCCACTAAATGGTTAATTAAAGTATCCATATAGTGGCCACATGGCCACTAAATCTATCCATATGGTTGCCAAAGATATCCATATGGATGCCCGTAGCATCTGTGGCGCGATCGGGGTTATGTGGCAATTATAGAAGCACTGTAAATGTTTCTTACCCGTTACCTACCAACACAGAAGTGTTTGCATCCCTTGCTGGAGGAGTAACCTATTCAAAACTAGATTTAGCTCAAGTATACCAACAATTAAAATTTGACGAGGACACAGCTAAGGTTCTCACCTTGAATACAATCAGTGGGTTATACAAAGTAGAAAGGTTACAATACGGAGTCAACGTAGGTCCTGGCGTATTTCAACGGTACATGAAAAATCAGTTAGCAGGTATGAAGGGAGTAGAAGTGTTCCTTGATGATATTCTAATCACAGGTGCAAATGTAGAAGAGCATTTACAACGTCTGAAAGAGGTACTGAAGAGAATTCAGCAAGCCGGATTAAAATTAAAGAAAGAAAAATATAGGTTTGTGATGGAGAGTGTCGAGTTCCTGGGATTCAAGATAGGTTCTTGTGGAATTCATCGGACCGGAGAAAAGATTCGAGCTATACATGATGCTCCAACTTCACAGAACCTGACAGAACTTCAAGCCTATTTGGGGTTCTTAAACTTTTACAACTTCTTTCTTAAGAATCGTGCTACCGAAGCAGAAGAGTTATACAGACTACTAGAGCCCAAACGAGAATTTCGTTGGACAAATAAACATGACTAAGCTTTTCAGAAGACAAAATACCTATTACAATCTGATCAGGTCCTAGTCCATTATGATGTTAATAAGCCACTGGTGTGGCAGGTCACCCTTTTTATAGGCCTACTACCCGTAGGAATTTTTGTTTCTAAATAAAAATGTCAATTAGCCATCTGGCTACCAAGTTTAATTACGAGAATTATTAATGTTTCATAACGGTGTAACTAAATTAATATGCTATTTTGTTAGATACACAGCCACAGGTGTACTGTGTACGCCAAGTAATAAGAGTTTAGGCGAAAGTATATTTGCATTGCATAGAATGGAGGCCTAATAAGCCGTGCAGTCACGGGCAGAAAATCACCGCCAGTGAGCGAGCAAACTGGGGTAGCTTCACCGAGAGTAGGGGTCAATGCTCGCAGGCAGCCAGAAACGAAGAACATGCGAGGGTTCAGTGCTGGATGAGAAAACAGCCTGTCCAAAGAAGTGAAATCGTCACAAGTTTCCACTGTGGAATATTCCCAAAACTCAAGAGGGAATCGCAGGCCGTGTAAGACAGCAGGCCATTGGCCCAGGCGATCACTTGACACCCTCAACTGCCAATCAATCTAGCCATGACAAGTGTCCGCAGAGGTCACATGATGGGGTAGGTTGCTCGCCAGATGCGGCTAGGGGACGAGCGTTCTGCAGGAAGAAGCCAGCAGATAGTCGTGGGCGTCCAACGAGTACAGTGGTGTAGTGCGAGTGTTCCAAGATCGTGGCAATAATATTTGCATAAGTGTGCAGTGAGCCAAAATGGCAGGTAAATTTATATTTCCGTGTACAGGAATTGGATTACGGTGTCGACCGAGCTAGAAATTATATTGTTTTATTCATAATTTTGCGAGTGTTCAGCGAATAAGTATCCCACGCCACCATGTGGTGAACACACTGGACTCTCATATCGACGACATCCACAACGACATGGCTAACTCTATAGTCCTAAGTCCACAGCCAATTCATCACGCTATAACCTCCTTGTTTCCTAATCTACAAAGTGTCCTCGTAATATGGGTCAAGCCCTCCCCTACGAGACCGGGTGGCTAGTAAAGAAAGCAACTACTTCGAGATAAGAGATATCTTCATAACTTCGCCAGATGTGCCACGTGAGCCAGTACGTGAGGTAAAGTGCCGCTTTCAAGAGATTACGACGCTTCAGAGGCTGCCTCCCTAAACAGGGGATGCAGGCGTCGTTTCGTCATTGTGCGCCAAATCTCAAGCCATCGCTTCGCGTCGACCGTTGTGCACTGGCTGCGCAACCACTTGCGCGCACTTCATCAGGGCATATCAGTGTTGAGTAGAGCAAAACCAATATTATAATATTAATATTTAAGTATGGCCACCAGTTCTCATGTCAAAACAAAGGTGATAATTAGCAGGTTGGATCCAATCGTAGAGTCATTTTATTAACTTCATGTCACCATTACTTGTAATCTGTTGTTTTTGCCAAACTTATTATACAATTGAATTCCTAGCTTACTTGCACCTAAATCAGGGAACCTCTTTCCCCTCACTTTACTATTTGATTTCCACTTTTCTCATGCTAATTAAAACAGCCTTCAGCTCAATACATAGTTCTAAGGCTCCTCCTAGCATTAGCAAACTCGCAAATACACTGTGAGCGCCACCCAGCCAAGGAGGACGGAGGCCGCAGCCCAGCCGCACACACTCCGTAGAAGACAGGTGTCCTTGGTAAGTCTGTTGGTCGTCTGGGATATGCAAATATCATATGCGTGGGTGTTACCTGTCTTTGCTATGTTATTGTGTTTCCACGGTATCTGCGTAATCGTAAAACTTTGAAAAGTAGTCACGTGCCTGAGCTAGCATTGTGTGCACGATTTCAATAAATCACACCGTGTTCACATCTCTCCGTGAGGTGCAATTGCCCTACCTTCCAAAACCTGGTGTTTTGTAGGATTTGTGTGATTACTAGGGTCGTCTTTTGGGCCAATCGGGGCGTGTATGTGATACTGGTTTTGTCATGCGATGCGTCACCTTACGGTGTAGGTTGTGTTTTGCCACACAAACTTTCATACGGCCGAGAAGCACCCATAGCGTATGCGTCCCGAACCTTGTCAACCGCAGAACGGAATTACTCACAGTTGGAAAGAGAAGGATTATCTATAGTGTATGGTGTGAAACATTTTCACCAGTACATTGCTGGTCGACATGTACAAATTTCACAAACCACTGTTGGGGATTCTACATGCGAAACGACCAATTCCACAAGTGTTGTCACCAAGACTTCTTCGATAGAGTTTAACGCTAAGCGCATATGACTACGAATTAATCGATCGGCCGGGAAAGGAGCATGGAAATGCCGATGGGTTGAGTCGTCTACCGCTTAAAGTGTCCGATACAGTAGTTCCAGCCCCTATGGACATCTTGCTATTGGAAGGAATGAAGAATCCTCCAATTAAAGGAAAATATATTATTATAATTATTAATTCTTTATTGTCAACGGGGCAAGCCCCACGAGTGTAATACAATAAACATACATGATACATAATACATAGTACCACTAATAACACATTAGTAGAACAATAATACACTAGATATGTACAAGTATTAGGATGTGTAGTTTGTGTATGAGTGTGTGTGTGAGTGATAAGTGTTTATAAGAGCCCTGATTTTCAGTTTAAAGGTGTGTAGACTGGTGTTATGCAAGTGCAACAAAGAAAGACAAAACCTTGTGCCGAGTCCTGCATTACACATTGCATGGTTGGCCGAACGAAGCACCAGGCGTTGAATTACAACCATACTTCGTTCTTCGCACTGAGTTATCAGCCCATGGAGACTGTGTACTGTGGGGAAGTCGGGTTTTATACCTAAAGAGTTGCAAGGAAAATTGTTAGGGTTACTTCATGCTATTCATCCTGGAACAGTAGCAATGAAAGCTTACAGCCCCAGTTACGTCTGGTAGCCCAAGATAGATCAGGATATAGAACAGATAGTACACTGCTGTGACCATTGTCAAGTAAATCGAAACAATCCACCAAGGGCACCGATTCAGTCCTGGGAACTACCGTCAAAACCATGAGGAAGATTGCACGTAGATTTAGCTGGACCGTATCAAGGTCAAGATTTTCTAATCATCGTTGATGCGTACAGTAAATGGGTTGAGGTACAAAGAGTATCAAATACGACATCCAAAACTATAATTGCAGCTCTCCGGAAAGTTTTTGCGACACACGGTTTGCCTCAAGAACTAACAAATGATAACGGAGCTCAATTCAATTCAGATTAAATGGAGGAGTTTCTTGTGTTGAATGGTATTCGACATACAGCTACTGCACCCGTGCATTCATCATCAAATGGACAAGCAGATCGACTCGTACAAACCACCAAACAGAATCTCAAGCTGTTAACAGAAGGTGATAGGAACACGTGGTTAGCTCGTCTCTTATTCAAACAACATACCACACCCTGCACCACTACAGGGAAATGTCCATCTGAACTGTTGATGGGACGTCCGTTACGTTCAGCATTAGACCAAGTTCACCCTGATGTTCAACAGGAGTTGAAGGAGAAACAGCTAGCAGCGAAGAAAAATGTTCAAGGGACTAGCATTCGCAAGTTTGCGGTCGGCGATGCTGTTTGGATACAGAATTTTTTGAAAGCTACCAAATGGTGGAAGGGATTCGTCAGTGAAATCACCGAGCCAGTCTCGTACCGAGTTTGAACTTTATAAGGTGAAGTACATCGGCGGCATTCGGACCATTTAAGGAAAAGATACGTTGGAGAACGTGAGAACCAGGAAGAGGTAGAACCACCATGGATTCCACCGGAGCCTAGTCAGTTTGCCCATGGACCTCAAAATATCACCACTCTAGAGTTTCTTTCTAGTCCAGATGGAAGCCCAACCGCACCTGGTACGCCACGGGGGCAAGAGGAAATCTATACGAAGAAGATGTCACCTCCAGGGCCTGAGATCAAGATGCATAGCTCCACCCGTATTAAGCTACGACCCAAACATTTGAAAGATTATGTGTAACTAGAATAATTTTAGCTAAGGGTGGAGGAGTGTTATGTATTTGTACTATGTTAGTATTCAGCCAGTAGGTACAGTCAGTAATCAATTGAATCATAACTTTAAAAAGAAGAAGAATAAAACTCTCTCTCTAAAAACGACCTTCAATTGTGTACATCATGTAACTGGATCAAGTAACTAAATAAATCTATATTAACCAATCCAGGGAGTATTATTAATTATGTACTAGGGAAACGCCAAAGTCGTTGTTAGACGAGTGAGTGAGCGAGCCATGTGTTGAGTACCCTGTAACATTCCTTTTCTTTTCCCTACCTTAGGCCTCCCTAGCCTATCATAGGCTACAGTGGAGCATTGTGGTCTAAACTATGACCTAAACTTAAATACCCTATTATTTATACGAATATTATAATCAAACTTAAATGCAAATGTTCCCGCGTACTCAACACATGACTCTCTCACTCGTTTAACAACGAATTTTTAACATTATTTTTCTTCCCCCTACCTTAGGCCTCGCTAGCCTATCATAGGCTACAGTGGAGCATTATGGCCTGAACTATGACCTAAACTTAAATTCCCCTTTTATTTATACGAATATTATAATCAAACTTAAATGTAAATGTTCCCGCGTACTCAACACATAACTCTCTCACTCGTCTAACAACGACTTTGGCGTTTCCCTAGTCGAGTTGGCTAAAGCGCCCTAAAAGCCGAAATGTGGGTGACATGGGTTCAATCCCCTGGTCGGGAAAGATTTTGTAATTTCTGGACTGTATCTAAAAAATTATTAAACATGTTTTGAAATGCATATAACGCAGTGTAGTCCATCAACTGTGACAATACTATGGAAAACATATCCAGTACGAAATACGTGAAAATATTGCAAGGTTTACTCAATCAACAAGCGGAATTTGGGGATACCTTGACGTCCAACATTCGATTAACCTTGGACACGGCATTTTACAGCCAGGTAAATAACAAACAAAAAATATTATTTCAAAATGAAAACCATTGTCGTTAAAATAATTCCTATACATTTCAACGTATTGTTCAGTTTTTTATTTCTTGTTGGTTTAAATCGCAACAGATTGTGCTCATTTTGTAAGCAGTTCTCAGTTACCTGGTCACGGATGTCTGTTTAAAATTTCAGCTCAGTCTATTTGGCCGTTCGGCCGTATGAGCCCGGACAGACAGACATTTAACAGAATTAATCACGACCAAGGACCGATCGAGTAGCGTTGTAGACTACGTTCGCTGCGCTCACTCGTCTAATTATGTAGAACATTACATATACAGTACAATTCGAATTCTAAATTTACTTTGGCAGAAAAGTATGCAGACAGCTTGGCCTTTGCCACGTCGTACGTGTTTGCGGTTGTGTTTTCTACAGTTGGGGGTTCAGGTGGGTCTTTGAAAATCTCGTAAACTTTGGGCACTTTGAGCACTATTGTGATTATGTATACACAGGCATAAACAAATCACTCGAATATGACATCCAGAAGGTCCAAAACGCATGTGTACGTTTCATCCTTAATGTACCTTATAGAGAACAAATATCACCTCATCTCCCTGCACTTGGATGGTTAAACATGAAAAATCGGAGAAATTTTCACATGGCAACTCTAATGCATAAAATTGTAAATACTCAAACTCCGAAATATCTGTACCATAAACTCTCCCTCACCAAAAACTTACACAACCATAACACCCGCCAAACAAAAAACCTCGTCTTCAATCATCATAATTCCAAATCTTCCTCATCTTTTTCAATAAACGGGCCTAGACTTTGGAACAAATTACCTTTGGCCTTAAAGAGCACTAAATCAGTAGGTCCTTTTAAAACTAACTACAAAAATCACCTGATGAAAATACAGAAGGAAAGCATAATAATCCGAAATAAGGTTAAATCAAAACCACTCACTTGGGTACACTTCTACTTCATGACATACATATTTATTATAAATGCTCTTTTCTTTATTTTACTGCACTGTTGCAAACATAAGTGAAGTTTAGGCTTGTATCAAGTAATATGTGTAACCTTGAAATATGTGTTGTTAGTTTTTAAGGTATTCTTTAAGTTAATTTTAAGTTAAGTTATTAAATAATTTAAGTTAATTCTAAGTCAGTCACTGGTTAGGTGGAAGAACGATCTGTCATCGAACCTCGCCATTTTTTGCTTTTTGTCCATGTGTTTCATGATTATTATCCATTATCCATGTAACCCATTGTACAACAAAAATAAAGACTGTCTATTCTATTCTATTCTATTCTATTCCTCACCTGCAGTTGTCAGTAGCAGGGCCCGCTTTCCCGTAGGCTCAGTGACCGCCGTGGCCTCTAGAAGTAACTCGAACTTGTCCATCCATGTGGCCCAAGACTGACCGTCAGATTGGGACAAGGAAAACGGCTGTAAAAAGTCTGCACTCAGTGGAAACTGATTCATCCTCGGTCGCCAATGTAATGTGTTATATTATTGCTAAGCGTAGATGCCTAGGTGGAAAGGCTGTAAGGAGCCAGGATTGTAATGGAATCCGGGTAGCCATTAGTACAGGAAGTATTCTTTATTAAAACACCGCCTTCTCGCCGGGGACATCTAGAGTACAGCAGGAACATTCAAACAACATGAAACCACCTTGTCCACCTCTGCCCAACGGACGTCTGGTCTCCGACGCAATCAAACGATTTGATACTCTTGTCACCCATGATGTAGCCTAGACTAGTCTTTGCACATGTTGGCTGTACTCACGTTTGGATGTTTCCCGAATTTAAGAGTATTTAACAGACAGCCTGTGCAATGTGCATGCAGAGACTTGGTCAGAAGATGTTTTTTCACATTAGTTTTTATGCTAGGCCGTTAAAAAAATTCAACAACCTACAACTTTGAACGATCTAGGTTATAAAAACAGAATATTTAAAAAAAAAGTGATGGGAACCAAAGAAAAAAATCATAACGTTGTACATTTCGAATGTGTATTGCGTACAATTGAACAATGGTATGAAGTTTTAGCTCATTATCTAACAT
Source organism: Sweltsa coloradensis (assembly GCA_024449915.1). NCBI lineage: Eukaryota > Metazoa > Arthropoda > Insecta > Plecoptera > Chloroperlidae > Sweltsa > Sweltsa coloradensis. Next base: position 194,838 of record JAMZAV010001020.1, read on the forward strand.
GGTTTACGTCAAGCCTAACAACTTGGCTTTATTTTGTATTTTTGTTTAAATTAAAATTCATGATATTTTTATCTTCCGTTATTCACAGAAATTTGATCTGACATTGAATACTACTAGCGCTTTGCTGATGTAGCGCGTCCAGAAATGAACTGCTTGGAAGAGCCGTTGGAGGGGTGGTACTAGCTAAATAAATAAAATAAATAAATTGTATTTAGAGTCTATCCACTCAGTTATATAACTGATTTTCAGTGGAGGACTTTAAATCAAAGCGACCAAGCCAACCATGTAGGCCCCGACGCAATCGACGAGTGAGCGATAACCAACCAAAGATCGATATTTTTAATAGGAAATATAGCAACCAGTGGTATGGACAGTGCGAACACCCGCGAATCAACGCCAGAATCAACAAGGCCGATTCAGAACAACTCTGAATTTATTATGTGCTTCGTTGCTAGGACGGCTCCAAAGTCACCGTTTACAAACTCCTAAGACACGAACTGATGGACTTAAGTCCAAATCAGAAGTTAAAAAACTTCTGACTTTGACGGGAATCGAACCCTGGGCCTTCTGCATTGGAAGCAGATACGCTAACAACAAGACCAACGAGCCACACAGCTAGGCGCCAGCCTCGCACTGGGGGTAATTGGTGGTTGTCTGTTGCTCAGAGAAGCCTTTTGTTAGGTCGCAGGCATGGTCGTAGGATCCAAAGAATATCCTTTCTATCGGTCGCAAGTAGATTTCGCATTTGTTAGACGCTATGTTCGAGAAAATCAATTCTAATCCAAATGCCACAGATTGCTTCGAGATGTTTCAGTACTTATAGCGGAAGAGAACCGGAATAAACAAATTGCAACAGAAATCGTTATTTTTCATACTATTTAACAAACTCAAAATTTAGAAAAATCAAAGGTGTCCAAATTAATGAAATTTGCATATTAATTAATACAATTTCAATACAAATAAAAATTATTATATTAGGCGTAAACACCAAAATTTTCACAAATAAAATACATAAATCTCCCAAAAAAGTGAAAATAGTTATTTTAATATGTATTTGTGTTGTTTGTGCTACTAATTAATTAAATAATACAAATGTTAATAGCAATTTATAAATTTGAACTCTAAATGAAATTTAATCTTGCAAGTTTATAACCTTGATCGAAATATGCACTCTCTTACTTCTGTGGGGAAAAAATTATGAATATAGCCTAGTTGATTTAACAATAAAATATGATTGTAGCTATTATTTATTAGTAGGGCCAAATTCATTAAAGACCATTCAATGAGATGGAGGTCTTGTCCTTTTGTAAATGTTGTTTTCCTAGACATAATTTGTTACAGTATCACATTAAAATTGTTATGAGATAAACATAAATACACTTAGAATGGCACAATTAATTAATAAAATAGTAATACGTAACTATATATTTAAATAATTCATACAAAAATGTTATTTTTGCGTTGCAATACAAAATGTGAGTTAAAGCACACATATTACTAATCTTAGTTTTTAAATAGATACTTCTATATGCAAGCAACATAAGTTTCCAATGGCAATTTAACGCAATATTTACATTTTAATTAATTAACAATAGTACTATTACCAAAAGACGGAGGCTAGTAGAGATGGGAATTTTTGCTCGGACGGCCCAAAAGCCCAGCCCGGGCCGGCAGCTTTTCTTATTTATTTTTGGGCTTTGGGCCGGGCCCGTAACATTGAAATTTCGGGCCAGTTCGGGCTTTCGGTCCAGTTACAACAGTAAATTAGTGGAACTAAGAAATAACATCACAATATCTGTTGTCTAAAACGACAACGGCAGAGCCTTTGCAGAGTCCAAATATCCTTATGATTTTTATAGTCTTCGAAAGAACCGCGGGCTTTCGGGCCGACTTTCAGGCCGGGCCAGTATCATCATATTTTGGGCCGGGTTCGGGCCTGGCCGTCTTTTAAAAAAAGTCGCATCTCTATAGCCTACCTTTGGCATGATTTCCATCCCAACAGGAATAGAATTTAATAATTAATTAATGTTGTCTGCAGTGTCTGTGTTGTGACAAAGACACAAAATAACGGAAATAAAAATGAAAATGAAAATGTCAATAAAAATGTGACAAAATGCTCAAATGTAAATCTAAAATATTAACTGACAATATATTATTACATGAAATTAGATATCTATAAAGACAAATAAAGATACAATAAAATGTCATAAAACACAAACAGTGTCGTCTGCGTATCAAATAATTTATAGGGCTATGTCCCCCTCAATTTACACACCTAAGAAACGTAAATTCTTGTATCATGCCCACAAGTTTCCATAAATGACGCAAAACTATGTTGTGCAAATAAAATTTATGTTTTATTTCTTTGAGAGCTGGTCAATTGATTGCATTCAGTTGCAATACAATAAGATAGGGTTTGACATCCGCTTCAGACAGTGAGACGACAGTAAGAGAAAGAGAGAATGATATGTGTGTGTATGGCCAGGCATCTTTCTGACAATGAATGGTTTCCTAGAATTTTGACAGCGAGAGTTATGGAGATTTGTCTTCCAATAACAGAGGCACAAAAATCCCAAGTCAAAAAAGCCAAATGAAGAGCAAAGATGTAGATATGTCAACTTTTATAACAAACTCTAATTTAATTACTGTAATTTTATTAATGTGTTACGTGTGTAATGCGTATTAACTTTTTAATCTTTTATTTCAATTATATTTCCAACATTCGAGAAGTCACCATTTTACACAATAACAACATTCATTTCTTTTATCAACAACATCTCTAAACACTGCCTACTAGATAACTTGTACATATGAACTGTCTAGTGTATTCCAATCCACACTACATTATCCCCCCCTTAAAAGAAGGGTTTCAATCGGTTGAAATGAACAACTATACGCTGTCGAAGACGTCTTCCATTGGGTCCATTTCCATCTGCTTTAATTCAGTAGATGACGTCGGAAAGACGTTTTTGAATTGCATATGGACCCTCCCAAGGACAATGTAATTTTTGTGTACGTCCAGGCTTCACAACAGTATTTAACAGCCAAACACGATCCCCTTCCTGATATTGATTTCCTGCACATCTTCGGTCGTAATAGGATTTTTGAATCTTCTGTGAAACATTTAATTTTTCCCGTGTTGCTTGGTGAGCTGCTTCAAGATCATTCCTTTGTTTGAACACATAATTAATCACTCTCTCTTGCCACTTGTTGTTGAGGTTGGCCAAACACTACATCCAGTGGTAGTTGAACTTCTCTTCCAAACATAAGAAAATGTGGACTGAATTGAGTAGATGCTTGAGGACTTGAACGATATGCCATCATTACATGTGGTAATCTGTCGTCCCAGGTGGTCTGATTTTCATTTACCCATTTGCTAAGCATTTCAAGAAGCGTTCGGTTAAAACGTTCAACCAAGCCATCACCTTGAGGATGGTACGGTGAGGTTCTTGTTTTTGTCATGCCTAACATCCGACACATCTCCTGAAACAGTCGTGATTCAAACTGTCGACCTTGATCGCTGTGGATTTCCAATGGAGCTCCAAATCGACATATGAACTCGGTAACTAGCCTTTCAGCAACAGTTTCAGCTTCTTTATTCGGAACTGCATACGCTTCGACCCATTTTGTGAAATGATCGGCCACTATTATGATGTACTTATTCTTTCTTGTTGACAAAGGCAAGGGTCCCAGTATATCAAGCGATACTCTTTGAAGTGGAAAACCTGATCCATAGCTTACTAGTGGTGCTCTCAACCCTGGTATAGGGGCTCTGCGGCTGCAACAAGCTGTGCACCTCTTACACCATAACTCTATGTTATCACGCATCCCTGGCCAATAAAACCTTCCTCGAACCTTTTCCAAAGTTTTAGATATCCCTAAGTGACCTCCTGTTGGTGAACTATGGAGTTCGTTTAATACCTCCAAGATCAAACTTCTCGGTAGTAGAAGCTGTAAGCTGTCTGGATGATTATCTTCTTCCCACAACCTATATACTAGTCCATTCCTTTCCAAAAGACGACTCCATTGAGCCCATAAACTCAAAACCGTTTTCCCCATTGGAGCTACTTCAAAATAAGATGGTTTTGCGCCATTTCTTATCCAATGTACAACGTGAAATAATGCACTGTCCTCAGCTTGCAAAGATTGAAGTTCTTCATTTGACCATTTTGGTACCCATGAAGTATCAATATTCAACACAATCTCTGGACCTGACTTGATTATGGGTTGACGAGACAGTCCAGGGCGATGTTGAATCTCGAAGTCAAACTCTTCGAGTTGTTCCAACCACCTAGCCACTTGTCCTTCTGGGTCTTTAAACGAACGAAGCCACCGAAGTGCGCTATGATCTGTTCTTGCGAGAAACCGTTTACCATAGAGATAGTGTCGAAAGTGTTGCGCTGACTTGAGTAGTGCAAGCATCTCCCTTCTTGTAACACTGTAGTTTCTCTCAGTTTTGGTAAGAGTGCGACTGAAATATGCAACAACACGTTCCACTCCATCTTGTATCTGGCTCAGCACACCATCCATGCCTGTTCCACTTGCATCAGTATCCAGTATGAACTGTTACTCCGGCTGAGGATGTGTTAATACGGAACTTGACACCAAACAATTTTTTAATTGCAGGAAGGCACTATCACACTCTTCGTTCCAAACATATTTAGTACCTTTTTGAGTAAGCCGATAAAGTGGAGAAGCAATGTCAGCAAAGGATTTAACAAATCTTTGATAATATGAAGCAGTCCCTAAAAATGAACGTTGTTCCTCAACTGTAGATGGAATAGACCATTTAGCTATTGCAGATACTTTCTCCAAATCAGTTAAGATGCCTTGTGCCGAAATAACATGACCTAGAAACTGTACCTTTTCTTGAAAAAGTTCGCACTTGGATGGTTTAACTTTCAACCCCACTTCTCTCAAACGCTGAAATACTTCTCGAAGACGAATCATGTGTTCATCAAAGTTTCGGGCAAAACAATAACATCATCCAGGTATACCATAGTAGTAGACCAGTTCAATCCGGCTAGAACCAAGTCCATTAGACGCTGAAATGTGCTAGGCCCATTGCACAACCCAAATGGTAAAACTTTAAATTCGTACAAACCACCCCATGATGTAGCAAAAGCAGTTTTTTCTCGATCTTCTGGAGCAACCTCACATTGATAGTAAGCACTCGCCAGGTCTAGCTTATTATTTATTTATTTGTTTATTATTTTTATTATTTGTTCCGTAACACATTCATTGTTTAAATGTATCACGAGGAAAATAACCGTGCCGAACTAAATGAATCCATCATGTCACCCATACGACGAAGAGGATACGCATCCTTGGTAGTGACGTCATTCAAGCGGCGATAATCAATGCAAAATCTCATTGATCCATCTTTCTTCTTAACTAGGACGACAGGAGCACTCCAAGGAGACACAGATGGCTGAATCACTCCTTGATTAAGTATATCATCAACAATCTTCTTAATTTCTTCCCGGTGGTGAAGAGGTATTCTCCGTGGAGCAAACATCTTCAAATTCATCTATTAATCTCACAATATCGTTGGCTTGTTTAGTTGATAAATGATCTAGGTTAAAATTAAACAATTGAGAAGCAGGACACCTGTTTGCAGATGTATCCACTTGGCACACTTCAACTGGCGGCGTCCAAGAGCAAAATTCTCCAACGGTTGTCCCTTTGTATAATGTTATCGGTTTACTGGTTGAATTTAAAACACGTATCGGCATGTGTGGAACATCTCCTTTAACCAGAATTCTAGCCACTAGCACCCCAGTCTTTCCAATAAAAGATTGGGTCGGTTCTAAGAATCCTTCTTTTGGAGCTTTTCCTCGAAATTTACCTCTAATTAAATACTCTTGTCCAGTAGGTACAACCACCGTCTCCGCTATGGACACATGACACATTTGATGAGTTGCATTACTGTTAGGCCTACCTATTGTTATTGGCGTTATTTGACCCTCTAATCGTAACATATGTTGAGATATTAAAACATCACCTTCGTGCTTTTCTAAGAAGTCAGTCCCCAGAATGCACTGCTGTGTAATTCCTTCCATAATAAACATTGGGTGGACCCAAGTCTTCTTCCCAATCTGTAGATTTACATCAACAACTCTTTTTGTAGCCATGAATTCACCACTTGCGATGACAACATTCAAACTAGAGTCTCGTAACTGGTTTTTATTCCCTTTTGAATCTTTCCACTCTTCGTATCGTAGTAATGAAATAGCAGCACCTGTATCGATTAAAATATCCATGTCAAGATTTTGTACCTTTCCCTTTGTAAACACAGCACCTCTACTTGCCACATTTCCTATAATTGTAGTAGGCCTAGTATGATCCGAATCAAGTATATTTTTCTTGGCTGGCTCCCCACATTGGTCATGTGTGCCAGCCTCCACTAGTTTTCCTGATGTGGCCGACTCCCATGGAAATATCCTGGCTGATACTCAGCCCGAAAATCTGGTTGAAACATAGGGCTTGAATGTGTTGCTTGTCTTGCATTACGGCAATTTACATGTCGATGTCCTGGCTGTCCACAACTCCAGCATTTTATCTGAGATCTAGGCCTATAATGAGGCCTTGACTGAATGTTCTCTTGCTGCCTTGCCGTCACAGGCATATTCATCATGTGCTTCATGGTATCTGTCATTGCTTGCATGGCTATTGTGTTACTTTTAAGCAACTCCTCCAGTGTCCAGGACTTACTGTACAAAGGTCTCTCTTTTCACATTGCAAATTTACTTCTTGTTCCAAAGCAACTTTCGTAGCAGCTTCTAATGTTCGTGAACAAGACTGACGTACTAGCTGACGCAAATTGCCTTCACCTAAAGCTTCAACAAACTGATCACGGGTAAGCTCATCACGAGTACCATGGTCCATGTTAGGGTAGGCTCTAGCAGCTAATTTCTTCATCTCGCGACATAAAGTGTCTACAGTCTCCAATGGTTGTCGTCGCCTCATGCGAAAAGCAGTTTTATGTAGCTCAATTTCCTCTGGTGGTTCTAGTTTTAAGTGTAACGCCCTGCACAAACTTCCATAATCAATTTTTACTTCTGGAGAAATATCCTCAAACTTGTCGGCGGCTCTTCCGTCTAAACTCACTGCCAAGAACTCACATTTTTCAACATCTGACCACTTATTAATAACGGAAATTTTTACAAAATGTTGCAACCACTCGCACCAACTTTCAGACTCACCTGTAAATTCTCGAGGCATTTTAATAGGACGTTTGGTCACTAAAACAACTCCTGGTTCCGCCATTGTTTCTGGTTGTCTTCTTGGCATTACGTTTTACAAAAAGAAATCCATTTGCTTTTAGTCATCCCACCGCTGCCACCATTGTAATGCGTATTAACTATTTAATCTTTTATTTCAATTATATTTCCAACATTCGAGAAGACACCATTTTACACAAAAACAACATTCATTTCTTTTATCAACAACATCTCTAAACACTGCCTACTAGATAACTTGTAAATATGAACTGTCTAGTGTATTCCAATCCACACTACACGTGTATGAATGTCACACCGCCGTGCTACGTTAAATGCCTACTTTCAATGTGTACGAACTGTGTCACACCAACGTACCATACTTTTATTGTCTACTTTTCTTGTTTATAGTTTGCGCCAATTTACCGTGCTATGTGTCAGACCGATGTACTTATTTATTATTGTCTACTTTTTATGTTGACAACTTGTATCATACCGCCGAACTTAAAAAAAATATACCTATTTTCAATGTGTACGAACACGCTGATATTTATTTTTGCATGCTTTTCTTTTTTGCAAACTGCTCACAAGTCACACGGACGTAATATATTTACTTTTACTTTTATATTGTCTACTTTTCTTGTTTATAAATTATGCTACACCATTGTGCTTGTATACTTGTGACTACATTTCTTGTTTAGTTGTTTACTGTGTCACACCACCATAGTATAATTTATTTTCTTCTTTGTTTGCACAAACTGTGTCACACCATCGTACTACTTTACTAGCCCCCCCCCCCCTTTCGCGAATGCATTTTATAGTCGCGTTGACGGACGAGCGTATGTGGCGTATCTCCCTGCTTTCCTTCATTTGTTAATAAATTGTAATAGTTTGATTTTCTCAAAATACATTTCTTTGATTGTACTCAAATTCATGCCATATTCAAAGGTTTTGAAATAGTGTGGCTCGTTGGTCTTGTAGCTAGCGTCTCTGCTTCCAATGCAGCAATCCAGGTTCGATTCCCGCGAAAGTCAGAAGTTTTGTAACTTCTGATTTGGACGTAAGTCCATCAGTTCTTGTCTTAGGAGTTTGTAAACGGTGACTTTGGAGCCGTCCTAGCAACGAGGCACATAATAAATTGTGCAAATTGCACAATTTATTAAAAGTAAAGTTAAAGTTGTTCTGAATCGGTCTAGTTGATTCTGGCGTTGATCCGCGGGTGTTACTGTCCATAGGCCTACCACTAAGTGCTATATTTCCTATTAAAAAATATCAACCTTTGGCTGGTTATCGCTCACTCGTCGATTGCGTCGGGCCCCGGGGGCCTACATGGTTGGCTTGGTCACTTTGGTTTACTGTCCCCCACTGAAAATCAGTTATGTAACTGAGTGGGTAGACTCTCATTCGGATTTATTTATTTTATTTATTTATTTTATTTATTTACCTGAAATATCGGATTAGCTTGTCCGGTAAAAAGCCAACTAACTGACTAAAACATCGTAAAAGCACTATAAATTAAAACAAACACAAAAGCGAACGAAAATCATGCAAGATTTTTTAATCGTGGGTAGGGCCTAGTCAAATTGAAGTATTCCCTTCGTTCGCTTCTCTCACTAGGCTAATTCTATTACTGCTCATCATGATTGAGACGAGTTTCTAGCACATACTTTGTACGGTTTAATCAATGTTGTGTATTCTTTCTGTTCGAGTTGAATCAATGTGAATGAGGTTGTTGTAAATTGGCATCACATTTACCAATATAAACTCAAATATTGTGGTGTGGGAATGTCTGAACTGAAAAGTTGTTAAACATTCATATAACTTAAAAACTTTCATAAATTAACACTTACATCTACCAATTTTCAAAATCAATTAAAGTTTTAGCTGCATAATTATTTTCAAGACAATGTTGATTATGAAACATATTTTAATCTACAATGGCCATCTGGCTGTGCTTTAAATCTTGGGATTTTTATTGCATAGTTACAAGAACATAATTTTATCATAGAAACAAATATCGTGACGAAATAATCCGTGAGGTACCCAAAACTGATTTTTATTTACTCGCGAATTTTTGCAACAACAGTTACCTTTCACAGAATGTCATTGTAAGTGTGGGATAATGAGGGTCTGTGAGCCGCAGTCCACTGGACAGTTATTGAATAGCAGAGGCTTTGTCAGCCTGAATGGTAGCTGGCAAGGGTTGTGGGGTGAGGCCAGACAGACTTTTCCCCTCACCGGAAGAATGTCGGCCGAAAAGGTATCAGGTGTAATCGCACTCGTCAATCGAAAAGACATCTGCTTTACCTGCATCCGACCATTCGTCTTTCTTTTCACCACTGTGAAATAGTCTTAATCGTAACACTCTTTACCTCTGTCGCCAATATTATGTACTCATTATTCTACACTTGTAGAGCAGCTCAACTCACCGCCTTGTGAATGTCAACGTCCGGAACGGGTAGTTGTTGTTGTCTACAGACACACAACAACGAAGGCCCGATCGAGTTGCGTTGTAGATTACGTTCGCTCACTCGTCTAATAAACCCCCAAATGTTTATAAAACCAAATTAAATTTGCCTTCATGAAAACACCATTATTTCCAGTAGGTATTCAACAATTTTCACTATGATTTACGTTAAGTTTCAAACATAAATTGTTGTAACTTCTCTTCATTTTCATAGATGTTTCCCTTGTGTGTAACCAATGGCTAAATGAGTGCTCATAAGGTGGTATCTGTGCAATGAAACCTCTGATCACTTACATAAGCGTACGCATGAGCAGTGTAGATGCATTTTGTGTGTAAATTTACCGTTTTGCAATGAGAGGAATGCGGAAAGTAATTTGTCATAAATGGGCTCCGCCCACATCTAAGATGATGAAAGTGACTAGACTAGACTAGAAGCAAGTAGGCCTACCGTCTGTCCTGTACTCGTCGTTGCATAATTGCATACATCCGACTAAAAAATTCCAAATCCATGGAGATGTTTTGCCGACAGGTCATGCTCCGTCTGCCGTCTCCAATCGAATCATTACCTTATTATAAGAGAAAATGCATTATCCCATCCCTAACTAAAACTGACTTTTAAAAGACATTTTCTTCTTTTTACTGATTCTGTTATTTTCCAGTTTTGACACGTCAATAGCCGGCGGCGACAGCGACCTGAGGTTACGCCGCGGCTTCTCGGACGACGGACGATGCCTGCAGGACACGACTGAAGACATCCTTGCCAAGTACCGACGCAAGCCAAGCGGAGACTGCGAGATGATCCCTGACATCAGCTCAATTGGCGACCACAAGGTCAAGACTGTTAACGTGACCGATGAGAGGCTGACAATAGATCCCACACGTGTTGAGGAGTCGTATGCTTTCAGCGACGCCAAGCGCAAGCTAAGGATGGTACTCAGTACGGCGGACCTGCAGCAGAGGCTGTCCGCAAAGGTACGTTCACTCAATTGGGCCAGAGAGGAATTAAAGGAATTAAAGTAGTAATAAGGTGATAGGACATTCTTAGGGCCACGTAAAATTTGCATGTGCGATAAATGCGAAATGTTGAAAAATGGAAGTTTTTCACTTTTCTTTACCTTTCAAGGTATTTTTAGCTATAATAAACCATTTTTGAAATTGCGACAAACTGAGAAATTCTCGTGTTTCTGCGAAATATCATTGATATAACCACTAACTTGCTAAATATAAGGGAAATTTAAGTACAACAAAATACGCTCGCTTTTTTCGACCGCCCGCAATGCTTTGTACCACCAGCCGCCAACACTGCTTGCTGCTTTCTTCAAAGTCACTCGTCTCCTGAGCATCGGTCATGCCTGCAACGGAAAGGGGTAAAAAAAACTCTAGTAGAGAGAATAAAGAGTATGTACAAGAGGTGCGAAAGTTGCGCACAAACAATGCGCTCTAAAAACCCCCCGTGTAGCCTACAGGGTTGTAAAGCTATGCACACATATGTTAGCCATAGCACGACCACCCCCGTAAACCCCCCGTGTAGCCTACAGGGTTGTAAAGCTATGCACACATGTTAGCCATAGCACGACCACCCCTGTTAACCCCCCGTGTAGCCTACAGGGTTGTGAAGCTATGCACACATATGTTAGCCATAGCACGACCACCCCTGTTAACCCCCCGTGTAGCCTACAGGGTTATGAAGCTATGCACACATATGTTAGCCATAGCACGACCACCCCCGTTAACCCCCCGTGTAGCCTACAGGGTTGTGAAGCTATGCACACATATGGTAGCCATAGCACGACCACCCCTGTTAACCCCCCGTTTAGCCGACAGGGTTGTGAAGCTATGCACACATATGTTAGCCATAGCACGACCACCCCTGTTAACCCCCCGTGTAGCCTACAGGGTTGTGAAGCTATGCACACATATGTTAGCCATAGCACGACCACCCCTGTTAACCCCCCGTGTAGCGTACAGGGTTGTGAAGCTATGCACACATATGTTAGCCATAGCACGACCACCCCCGTTAACCCCCCGTGTAGCCCACAGGGTTATGAAGCTATGCACACTTATGTTAGCCATAGCACGACCACCCCCGTTAACCCCCCGTGTAGCCTACAGGGTTATGAAGCTATGCACACATATGTTAGCCATAGCATAAGTGAATAGTTCACAATCGACATAGGACTACGGCAAGAGAGTTTACTATCACCACTATTCGACGTAGTCTAGTAATGGACGAGATGCTGCAAAGGGCGGACCCAAGAGAGGAAAAAGTAGAGAAACAAGAGACCAAGATAATGATATATTATACGGATGACATCGTGGAATCGGGAGACAGTACTGAAGAAGTGCAGCAGAAGGCGGATAAGTGGCAGGAGGTGACAGAAGAATTTGGTGTGATTAGCATTGTGAAGAGCGTGAATACCATTAGTGATGCAAAGAGGGAAATAGTTCCCAAGATATAAAAAGAGGATTGCACTGAGGGGAGTTGAACTGCAGGTAAAGGAAGAATTCCATTATCTAGGAATGTTAACGCCGATTCAATTGTCCCTCTCTTTCCTTCCTCATAGTTCACCTAATCCCCAACAGATGTCATACGCATCTATTATGCACAAAGTGCTGACTGAGAATCTCCGTCCGCACCGAGATTTTGCGACTGCAGTTACCATCGGCACGATTCGCTGAACTCTGTGAACTCTGTGAGCTGTGTGCAAGGACATGCTCCTCTCGCCACGTTACCTCTAGTTTCGTGTGCTTTCTCTCAACGCGCTCACCCTTCTCTCTGAGGGTAAACTCACGTGTTTTTATATATTATTATTAACATTACTTTCTCACAAGTGTAGTGCAAGTGCTATTAACATTTAAGTGTCGTTCTGCACGCCCCATGCAACACCACGTCGCCTGCTTCTGTTCACGTCACCACGTCGTCAGCACGCTCGTCAACAGCACGTCCAACAGCACGTCCAACCAGGTATGTGGTAATAGCTCTGCTTACGGCACTGTTCCTCTGCTCTTAGCTCCAACCCCTAATTCCATCCCCTCATTAATTACAGTCCACACCCTCGAGCTACTGCTCAATTACCTAGTGAAGTTCTAAAACTTTCTCAACTAGAACTCTTATGTCGCGTGTACATCCTCGCCCTTGCGCCAACATATTTTGGTCCTCCTCGGCCGAATCTTCAACCAGTGTTGATTGGGTTCTCGTTGCATTGTTGCATCTCGTAATGTAATTGTTCATTACATTTCACGTGAATTATTTTCGCCGCGTGGAATACGGACTTGCATACGGCCTTGTCGCCTGTTCGCCGTGTTCTCGGCTGGCCATATCTCAGGCGTCAGCACATTTTCTGTCGTCTCGTTCGCTCTAGCTTCCGTGGGTGAACGCACGTGTGTGATATTGGAAGTCATTCACACTGTCTCTCAGCTGCGCGTATTATTCAGCGCTCTGTTGTTCTTCACATTCAATATTTCTTTTCAGAATATTTAATATCGCGCTCTTTGCTGGATTCATGCAATTGTTCAACAGTTGAATAATTGTAGCTGTGTTTTCTTTGCTCATTCTTTGCTTTGGAAATTCACAGTGCTCTCGCACGCTTTCCTGAGCCCCCCCCCCCCCCCCCCCCCAGTGATTTCGTAGCATTCTTAGCGCTCGGCATTCTTAACAGTTGTGGTTTTCTGTCATTTATAAATTGCTCATCTGCAATTTGCTTTCTCGAGCTCGTCCTCCCCCCTCCCCCCCGGTGTACTTGTCATTCGTTTTCTGTTTTCTGTCGCACTTTCGTTTGTTTCATTCTAAACCATGTCGGCAGAACAAAAGCGAGCTGCCGCGGCCCTAACAAAAACTAGGGAAGAGATTTTTGGGTCCGCTCAAGTTATCCATGACTCTTTTAAAAATCTGAAATATGATGATGTGCATATTTATCAACCTCAGTATGACGAGCTCACGGCTCTTAAGAATGACTTCAAAAAAGTGCAGGAAGCTATCATCGAGTTTAATTCTAAGCTGGATGAAAATGTAAAGGGCATTGACACCGCACCTGTCCGAATTAGCTTCAATGAGCTCATTTTCGCTGCACAAAAGCGTTTTCTCACTGCTTCAAAGCCACCTGCTGGTGGTGCAGCTGCGGCCGCACAGCAACCTACAGCTGTACACCCGATCACTTCGCTCCCTTCTATTAAATTACCAACGTTTAATGGCGATCTCACTCTCTGGCCTGAATTCTACGCACTGTTCCACTCTTAGTTGATCAGAATGCTGCATTAAATAACGTTCAGAAGTTCCACTATTTGAGGTCATCCCTTCAGAGTACTGCTTTGAGCGTTATATCAAATTATCATATATCGGCAGAGACCTACCCTTTGGCGTACGCGGCTTTGGTAAATCGCTATCAGAGCAAACGTTTGTTGGCTGTCATGTATGTACAGCAAGTGCTGGAGTTCGTACCTTTGAAATCGGGAAACCACGCCTCGCTCCAGCAGTTTCTCAATGTCCATAGAAGCTCTGTGGATGCTCTCAAGGGGTTGGAAATTGGCGACCTCGCTGACTTCTTGCTCTTATCACTCACTCTGTCACTTCTTGATCCGCATACTTGTAGGCAATTCGAGTCTAAGTGTTCTTCTCATGAAACGCCCACTTATGACCAACTAATCGGTTTTATCGAGGAGCAAAGTCGCACTTTGGAACTTTGTGGCTTAGATCATCCATCTACTGCAAGTTCTACCAAGCTCAAGCCTACCAACGCCTCGAACCCATTCACTCCAGCTCGGAAGATTAATTCGTTGCTCGTCGCAAAACCGTCTCCTGCCACGCAGTCCTGGCGCACACAGCCGAGATCGCCCGTCTTAAGTCGCTCAGCTTCGCGCTCGTGTCCAGCTTGTGACGGCGATCACACTCTCTACAGCTGTCCCAGATTCCTCAAGCTGTCCGTCGACGAGAAATACAACACTCTGCGCAATCTAAAGCGCTGCTTCAACTGTCTTGGGAATCACACGAAGAAAGATTGTTTGTCGAAAAGTACTTGCCGTGAATGTCATAGTAAGCAGCATCACTCGCTGCTGCACTCAGCAAGCATGCCCCCCTCCTCAGTCAGCGGCTCAGTTGACCCTCGCCCACTGCAGGACAATAAACCTACAGTGGGGCTCGCACTGGCTTGTGAACTCCAAGCCAGTCGGCCACTCAAGCGCACTACCATTCTCGGGACTATACGAGGACTTATCCGAGACCAGTCGGGTACCTTTCAACCTTTTCGCGCGGTCCTCGACTCAGGCTCGCAAGTGTCAGCAATAACACTTTCTCTCGCAAGTCGCCTAGGCTTGAAAATGCAATCCAGCATCGTGGAATTGTCCGGTATTGGGCACGCGTCCGCACTAGTGCATGGTGTTGTCCATTGTGACCTAGCCTCTCGTTTCAAACCTCAACGTATCTTCGGCGTTGAAGCTCTGGTTCTGTCAACCATCACTGGACACATGCCAGCGAACTCGCTTCCTCTAGAAGTCTTCGAGAGATATCGAGGTCTCTCTCTAGCCGATGACAAGTTTCACCTCTCAGACGAGATTGACTTCTTAATAGGAGCTGATCTCTACCTCGACGTTGTTCCCGGAAATGGGGATGTAATAATCAAACGCAATCCTTCAGCTCTGAATACTGCGTTTGGCTGGGGTGGTATTAGGTCCGATTCAAGCATCGGACACTGCCTCTCACGCACCGCTGTCTTTGCTCGCGAGTTCCTCGGGCTTAGACCGAACTCTGCGCCTCTTCTGGGAGTCCGAGGAAATCTCTCGTCCTCAACACAAGGATCCAGAAGACCAGTTATGTGAAGATCATTTCGTGTCTTCCCATAAGCGCGATGTGAACGGACGCTACTCTGTCTCGCTTCCGTTCAAGCCATCAGTTTCACCTTTATGCTCGAACCGCACCGCCGCTTACCAAAGTTATTTGAGCTTAGAGCGCCGTCTCAGGCGCAACCCCGAGCATCATGAAACATATCAGCTCTTCATGAAGGACTACATCAGCGCTGAGCACATGCAGCCTGCTCTTCAGCCTGCTGGTTACGTGATCCCTCATCACTGTGTGCACAAGCTCACCAGTTCGAGTACAAAGCTCCGTGTCGTCTTCAATGCTTCATATCAAGACAAGAATGGTGTCTCTCTCAACCACAACCTCCTCAGCGGACCGAAGCTTCAAGCTGACCTTCCCTCCATTCTGACAAAGTTCAGGACCCACGTTGTGGCCATCTGTGCTGACCTGCGACAAATGTACCGTCAGATTCTTGTTCATCCTGAAGATCGCATTCATCAACACATCTTCTGGCGTCCATCACCTGACTCTCCTGTCGTTGAGTATGAGCTCAACACAGTCACGTACGGCCTCACACCCTCTGCGTTCTTAGCACAACGCGTGCTCTCTCAACTGGTGATCGACGAAGGAGATCGCTACCCGCTTGCAGCTCAAGCCATCAAGAATCAGATGTACATCGACGATCTTGTCTCTGGGGCTAGTAATCTGGCTCAAGCCCGCTCCTTGCAATCTGAATTGCAAGCCCTCACTGCCCTCGGAGGTTTCGATTTCAGAAAATGGTCAAGCAATGTTCCGAAAGCTCAGTCCACGCTTCCGCACGAGCATCTAGAAACGCCTCTTGTGTTCTCAAATGAGGAACAAGGAATCAAGATTCTTGGGCTGTTGTGGGATCCTCGCTCAGACTGCTTCTCGTTTCATACTGAAGCTTTCACTGGATCTGTCACTAAGCGCACGACTCTTTCTTACATCGCAAAGATCTTTGACCCCCTCGGATTCCTCACCCCCTTCGTGTGCTGGATGAAGATATTTCTGCAGCAACTCTGGTTACTCCCTCTACAATGGGATGACCCACTCCCTGACCAGCTCACTCAAAGTTGGTTGTCCGCAGTCGCCGACGTACCCCAGCTCTCCTCGTTTTGCATACCACGAGCTTTCCCAGACAGTCGTGGTGTCCACAGGCTGGTTGGCTTCTGTGATGCCTCAGAAAAGGGTTTTGCCGCAGTTCTCTATCTGCACACGCAACGCGGATCCACCTCTCACACTACGCTACTGCGCGCAAGAAGTAAGGTCTCACCTTTGAAATCATTGACCATACCTAAACTGGAATTGTCATCCGCGCTCTTGCTTTCTCGACTCGTTCAGACGATCTTACCTTCTCTCGAGGCTCTCTCTCTGGAATCTGTGACTCTATACACGGACTCGATGATCGTTCTGGCCTGGCTAGCTACTCCGCCGCATCGTCTCAAAACTTTCGTAGCAAATCGTGTGGTGGAAGTTTTGGAGACCTCAAGCCCTACCGACTGGGCTCACGTCGCCTCAGAAGAAAACCCTGCGGACTGCGCGTCTCGCGGTCTTCTACCATCTGAACTGATGCATCATCCTCTGTGGTTGGCTGGACCTCCGTTCCTGCGCTCACCAGCAGAAATGTGGCCACGCTCTGGTCTCACGCCAGACGCACACCTCGATCTGCCCGAAGTGAAGACTTCAGCCACCACTCTCGTTGCGCAAGTCGCACCAGATCCTCTGCTCGCGTGTCTGGAGAAGTTCTCGACACTGCTCCGCGCTCAGCGTGTATTTGGCCAAGTCATACGATTTACTCGACTCTTGCTAGCCAAACGCACTCACGCTGAACCTCCCTCAGGGCCTCTGCAACCGTCCGAGTTGCAGGATGCTCTTAATCTGTTGATTAGGGTTACTCAACAACACTACTACGCAGATGAGCTCCGCAGATTGTCCCGCAATCAAGCTGGATCGTCTAGTCTCGCGTTCCTGAGCCCAATCATCGACGCAACAGGGCTCCTCAGGGTGGCCGGTAGGCTCCGCCACTCTCTGCTGCCAGAAGAATCACGCTCACCGATTCTTCTCCCCAAGCAAGCTCATCTCTCAGCTCTCATCTGTGACTCGTTTCACAAGATTTCACTCCATTCCGGACCTCGGACCGTGCAGTCGCTGATTCAAGAACGCTATTGGATCGTATCTCTCCGCGGTCTGCTCAGACAGCGCATCCATAGGTGTCTCACTTGCCACAAGTTCCGTGCAAAGCCTCTACAACCCAAAATGGCTGACCTCCCAGCAGTTCGTGTACAACCCTCACGTGCCTTCATGCACACGGGCACTGATTATGCTTGACCTTTCTCAGTGAAGACCAGCAACCGCAGAAACGCTCCAAGTACGAAGGGCTACCTATGCATGGCTACCAAAGCTGTACATCTGGAAATGGTTTCTGAGCTCTCCACAGAGGCCTTCTTAGCCACCATGGATAGGTTCATCTCGCGTAGAGGTCTACCAGCCCACATCTACTCTGACTGTGGACGCAACTACGTAGGTGCTGCTCGTCACATTCGTGAAGTGCAAGATTTTCTCGCCAAATCTGAAACCTCGATCTCTGACTGTCTAGCCAGCCGTGAAATACAATGGCACTTCAACCCACCCTATGCACCGAACTTCGGAGGCATCTGGGAAGCTGGTGTGAAATCAGCTAAATCTCTTCTTCGTCGCCTCATCTCTGACACTCCTCACACGCATGAAGAATATGCCACTCTATTCTCACGCATCGAGGCCGTCCTGAACAGCCGCCCTCTGTGTGCTACGCCTCAAGACCCAGCTGATGGACCCGACTATCTGAGTCCAGGTCACTTTCTGACCGGTGCACCATTACTTGCCCCGCCCGAACGCATCGAGCCGGACAACACATCGCATCTTTCACGCTGGCACCGCGTGAGACAACTCCACCAAGCATTCTGGACCCGTTGGTCCCGCGAGTATCTACATACCCAGATGCAGCGCGGAAAATGGACCAGGAACCACCCGAACCTCCAAATCGGAGATGTGGTTTTCGTGCTTGAAGCTTCAAGCACTCCCCTCAATTGGCCAATAGGGCGCATCACCAATCTGCACCCTGGTCGTGATGGCATTGTTCGTGTCGCCTCTATACGCACCTCATCAGGCTCGTATACTAGAAGACCCCCCGGCAAACAAGCTCAGCACCCTCTTGTACAGTTTTCTTGTATTTTTAGTTCTCATAGCAATTCTGCTAAGAACTCTCATTTGCTCTTTTCTCGTCTGACTATCTTGCCTTTTAAGCAACCTCTTTGTCTCTTCTCTTTGCTTTACGTCAGATTAGCCATGAAAATGTCACTTCATTTTGGTGGCCGGTATGTTAACGCCGATTCAATTGTCCCTCTCTTTCCTTCCTCATAGTTCACCTAATCCCCAACAGATGTCATACGCATCTATTATACACAAAGTGCTGACTGAGAATCTCCGTCCGCACCGAGATTTTGCGACTGCAGTTACCATCGGCACGATTTGCTGAACTCTGTGAACTCTGTGAGCTGTGTGCAAGGACATGCTCCTCTCGCCACGTTACCTCTAGTTTCGTGTGCTTTCTCTCAACGCGCTCACCCTTCTCTCTGAGGGTAAACTCACGTGTTTTTATATATTATTATTAACATTACTTTCTCACAAGTGTAGTGCAAGTGCTATTAACATTTAAGTGTCGTTCTGCACGCCCCATGCAACACCACGTCGCCTGCTTCTGTTCACGTCACCACGTCGTCAGCACGCTCGTCAACAGCACGTCCAACAGCACGTCTAACCAGGTATGTGGTAATAGCTCTGCTTACGGCACTGTTCCTCTGCTCTTAGCTCCAACCCCTAATTCCATCCTGTCATTAATTACAGTCCACACCCTCGAGCTAATGCTCAATTACCTAGTGAAGTTCTAAAACGTTCTCAACTAGAACTCTTAGGTCGCGTGTACATCCTCGCCCTTGCGCCAACAAGGAAGTATGGTGACAAATTAAAGGGGTATTTAACTGCTAAACTAAAAAAATATATTTCATTCAGGCTAACTACTAGTAATGAATTTAGCACTTGACATAAAAATTACTGGGGCCACCATGACCTCCCAAAAAATTGTCGAACATGACATTTTTCGAGCTAGGTCCCATCAGCAAAAATCTCCCATAAGAAATAACATGAGAACGATCTTTATGCCCCGTGACCTTGGAGGATGTTGATCCAAAAAAATATTGACCATTATTGACGTACTCTACAGCCTTTTCTGTAAATTCTCTTTATTATTTTGTATTGTAATTTGGGCAATTAGTTCGGTCAAAATATGCTGATTACCAAGATGGGTTGTGATTTTGGAATGCATATTTTTGCGTGTTTGAGGGTATATTTGGGCACAGTTTCAAGACACGATGTAAAAAATGGGTATTTTAGAATCTCTGTGGACCAAAAAAAAGCAGGTTAAAGCGGATTTAAGAAATTTCCCAAAACACCAGTTTTCGCAAATTTCTGGATCAAACAAATTAAAAAATTCGTGTTAAATCACAGTTACAAGATATAATTTTTTAAACTGTCATTTTAGTGTAGTATTGTGCTATAGATCATGTGGTAAAAAATATTTTTTGAGTTAATAGCCCGTTTAAGCAAAGTTATGGAATGAGGTAAAGCGGAGAGTGTACGGGGCTGGCTGAAAAGTTTTACCAGAAGATCAGAAAGCTGGTTCGGAATGAACAGTTCCCTAAAAATGCTAAATCATGCTGAATAAACATTATTTCCTACCAATCTTAACATATGGCACGGTGACATGACCAATGGAATGGAAAGAAGAAAGTGCAATAAAGGTAGCTGAGATGAAATTCATCCGCAGTGTAGCAGGTGTCACTAAGATGGACAAGGTTCAAAGTAGTGTGATACAGAATAAAGTGGTATTTGATTTCAAGATGGACAAGAACCAACTACCTGCTATGGTGTGGACACTTGAGAAGAATGGAGAAGAATTGGCATAGGCGTGCGCAGAGATTTTCCAATGGCGGGGCCACAGGACAGTGGCGGAACTAGAACATAATCGTGGGGGGGGATATCGCGCCTGCATGTATATCCGTGGAGAAGGGACCAAGGACGGGGGTATAGGGGGCAGCCGCTGAGCCCCCGTAAATATAGCACTGCGGGCATTTTTTTTTAAACCAGGATTTTAGAGTGCATTTTATGCGTTTTAGAAAAAAATTGGGTCTGAACGCAATACCCAAACAATGTAGTTTGTGTGTATCGATTTGTTTTGCCGTCATGTCGAGCTTACAATTCACAGCATACATGGCAACATATTAACGTTAGACATTTCAGAGGGGGGGTGGGGGCGGTCGCCCCTCGCCCCCCTGTTTCTACTCTGCCACAGGATCGCTATACCGATGGGGGAATGGCGTTGGCGGAGGAGGGACTGGGTCTGGGGCTCAGCCCTAGAGCCGACTGGAGTCTTGAGAGTAAGAATGGCTATTATTTACACTTAAAACCCATCAGCTTACCTTTAAAAATCGCCGCGCGCTACCCTTAAAATCCATTTATTTTTGCAAAAGGGGGTGCCGAGCGCATTCCAGTTGAAATTTTTACTGCTCCTACAAAAATAAACCGATTTCCCTGAAATAAATTCTTTGCAATATAGCCTAAATAAATGGCTAGAGGTAATGAACTCTCCTGCGAATTTTTGTTGATGTCAAAATAACACACCCCTCATAATCGTCATAACAAGCAAAATATTGCACATTGACGTCGTCGGCAAAGTCCACGCGCCGCCATACCGCCCACGAATGCAAACATATATTTCCTTCAAGCATAGAAACGCTAAAACTTGACCTGTATACGAGCCAAACATATCATTGGATGCAGCGAAATGCGTAAAGTACATTGAGCGCGATCTCTTGGCGATTGGATGGACCATTCTCATATACCGACCGATAATGTAGCACGCTGTTCCAGCCCGTCGATCCGACGGCCAGGTTATACGGCGGGCATTATGAACAGCCCGCCGATCCGACGGCCAGGTAATACGGCGGGCATTATGAACAGCCCGCCGATCCGACGGCCAGGTAATACGGCGGGCATTATGAACAGCCCGCCGATCCGACGGCCAGGTAATACGGCGGGCATTATGAACAGCCCGTCGATCCGACCGGCGGGTAGTGGGTGAAGGCATTTTTGTTATATAACAAAAGTGAGATGATGAGAGAAATGGTAGGTAAAGGTTTCGGAAAACTATTTATATGTTTCTTAATTTTTAATTTTTAATCAATTATCTTTAGTGAATTTTCAAGAATGCTACGCTTTAGGGGGGGGGGGGGGGGGGGGGTTGCAAGACAGCCCCCTGCGCACGCCTATGAGAATTGGATCCCAAGACAAGCATTTGAGTTAGTGAAAGAGAGAAGAAGAGTGGGAAGACCTAGAGATAAACTTATCTTTGGTGT
Organism: Sweltsa coloradensis; assembly: GCA_024449915.1. NCBI lineage: Eukaryota > Metazoa > Arthropoda > Insecta > Plecoptera > Chloroperlidae > Sweltsa > Sweltsa coloradensis. The sequence continues at coordinate 216,786 of JAMZAV010001020.1, forward strand.
AATGAAAAATGAAGATCATTCATTGCCTGGTTACCAACACGATTATTTATTTGTGTACGATTATTGCGAAAGTTTCCAGAGACGGACACCTAGTCATTCGGTATGACCTTCAATCCAACTTGTAGTAGGAAACAAGCGTTTCCACACATCGTGACGTAACAGGATCCGGGTACCCGGGTAATTTGAGTGCTGGAACCGGTTACGATTTTACTACCCGATGTCATTCCTTATACTTACAGACTTAAGACAGTACTTTAGACAGAAATTAAAAAAAGTGACTTCACCTCGGATCGAACCCGGGACCTTAGCTTACCGGGCTATGATCTTACCAACTGAGCTATGCGGCCACCAATTTAAAACTGTCTAATTGTTGGTCTGTTTTGTACAATGTTATGTTAATAAGGTGTGTAGGGCAGATTAGACTGCCTATTAAACTACGTACGAAATGGACTGGAGAATTACGAACCATCTCTTTTAAGGTCAGGATATAGCTAGCACTATGGCCCTCTAGAGGGGTAAGGGGGAATTGAATATTATTTGGCGTGCTTTGCAGGAAAATAGCCCTATCTTCGGAACTAATAAAGCTAAGAAGGTGATTTCGGACTTTTTAGAAAGCATAAATATTCAGCTTCAATCGTGCCTAACATTATTATTATTACATATACATATATTACATACATTATAATTACATCATAATAATGCAGTTTTAATTAGCATCTGCACAATAGGGAACTTTCCTTCATTACCAAATTTGAATATGTCCCTATTAATAACCTCAAATATCGACCTGTAAAGTTTTTTATGCGTCCGGCTTTTATTAGCGCTAACTGTGAGCGAGGAAAAATTTGAACCGGGCTTCGCGCCGGAAAACGGCCATGCGCCATTGCTGGTGGGCGTGACGTCATCGTGAGGTTCGCCGAGGCGGCGAGCTGACAGTTCTGCCAATCAGCTCCTCACCTCACGATGACATCACAACCAAAAGAGCGCGTTCTTAAGTCTTTGTGCGGGAATTCAAAACCCAGGAAGTTTGAACATGCATAGTATCCCCAGATTTTATTTTTTATAGTTTATTTTAATTGCGCTGTTTATTAAATTGAATATTACAAATAACTCAATACGTGTAATATATATTTGATACCAAGGACAGTTCCCTATTGACTATTCCAGCAACAAAGAGCAAATATCAACTTAGAAACGAAATTCAAACGTTTTAATACAATACGTATAAATCGTGATGTCTGAATGATGATGTATTTTCAAATTTCCAATTATAAATCATTTAAAATAAAATTAATTACATTTGATTAAATTACCAATTGTTTCTGTTACTGACAAAAAGGGGCTTCACTTAGACATTGCATTTACTTGTTGTAGTTGATTGCTTTTTAAATTTTTAAGATATCTTTCACCGTTTTCAAACTATGAGTGGAATTAGTTTATAAACATCGAACTAAATTTTCGTCCGACAAGGAGCGCTCAGAGTGGCAGTGTTTGGAACTCGGTAGTAAGTTTACCAGTCGCCCGCGGGAAGGACAAAATTCAACTTTGAATCAAATTGATGCATGTCACCTCAGCACCTTTCACCTATATCTAATTACTAATTACACTATACTGAAATGTGTATTAGTGGATTTGAAGGCACGGGAACTAACTAGACGATAGTCCCCTCACCTACATACACTTACAATTATCTAGAAAATGCCACTCGTGGTTAAATTTAATCTAGAAATAATCCACGACACACTAGTGAAGTTCGTAATGATTATCATTTAAGACCATTGAGTAGGCGACCAGGCATCGAACTACGTATGCGGCGACGAAATTGCGTATTGTTATTGTATTGGCATATAATGATATCGAGTGTGTTTCCTCTGGGTTCTGCAGTGGCTTTTAAACATTTGAAGTGTAGGCTACTTAATTATTCGTGTAGCATACCACTAGGTACTATAATACTTTAGGCAAGTTAATAATTAGTTTATTATGTCATTCATCGAATAATCAATACACACATTTGAATGAATCGCCTCTCAAAAACTCAAATAACTGGAAAAAGCAGGCTAGGCAGGTGTGTGAAGCCAATTGTTTGGCTAAGATATATTGACGATATATTTGCCATCTGGGTATATAGTAGAGCAGAGCTTGATAATTTTCTAACCTATTTGAACAGTTTACATGACGATATTAAGTTCACAATGGAAGTTGAACAAGATAACCTCCTTCCATTTTTGGATGTGTTGGTAATGAAAACACATGACGAAAGCTTTGCCCATACCGTATATCGTAAATCGACACATACTAATAGATATTTAAATGCTTCATCACACCACCATCCTGCTCAACTATTCTCAGTTGTTAACACTCTCGCTACACGATCAAAGAGGCTATCTGACCAACACCATATAACAGAAGAAATGAAGGGACTTCGGGAAGCTCTTCTTTCGAATGGTTATTCCGACAAATCTATTTCCAAAGCGTTTAACAGAATTCCTAAGAAGAAGGACTTAAATCCTCCAGAAGAAGAGAAATACCGAAGCATGGCATATTTACCGTATGTACAAGGCACCACAGATAAAATAAGCAGACTCCTAAAGAAAAACAACATTGGAACCATCTTTAAAGCTGAACTTAAGATCTCATCAATGCTTAGAAATGTGAAAGATGTGATTCCTCATGAAGCTCATGGAATATACGAAATTCCTTGCGGGTGTTGTGAGAAAACATATATCGGAAGGACGAACCGTAAAATCTCAGCACGTCTGGACGAGCATAGAACTGCAATAAAAAACAGGCAAACTACATCTTCTCTTTTCCAGCACTATTTTGAGAAGGAGCACTGGATAGATTTCGCGAACGCAAAGACTGTTGCCAGAGTGGACCATGAAGTATCTCGTATTGTTAGAGAAGCCGTCGAAATGGAGAAACGACCGCATAACTTAAACATACGAGATGATGCGAAAAGACTAGCACCCACATGGAAACTGGCGCTACGTGATAGCCATGTGGTGCCGATAATACCCCCAGTTGCCACGGAAAATGTAGTTCCTCCAGCTAGAGTGGATAGGAGAAGAAAGAAGCCACCTGAAGCTCCACCTACCAAACGCCTGTTAAGGTCATCGCAAAGATCTTAAATGTAATGCTGAGCAGTTGCAGTGACTTGTTTTCTCTTTTATATTATTTGTTATTGTCTTGTTTGTTTACTCAATGTTTTTTAATTTGTATGTCGTTACCTTGAGAATGGGCAGGGAGAACTGTTCGAAACGTTGGTAATAAAACTTATTTAACTCGGAAACTCGAAAGAATTTCATTATGTCACATATATATATATATATATATAATTTCTGAGGTTTTCGTGGTTATTTGTATGTGTTACCATCTTTAAATAATTAAATTTACTTCTTTCGGTTTACCACGTATATTGTTATTATATATATATATATATATATATATATATATATATATATGCCATCCCCTCATTTGGATACTCAAATTGAGGATATATTGAGTAGTGCGGTCTCATAACTGTCAGATAATTCGTCGAGGTATTTATTCAAATTATCGAAGCTGGCTTGCTTCTACTTGAGGAACAACTTCGCGCTGCCGACAACATTCCTCGACCAGGCTCCACACGCACCCCTAATTGGCCAGCATCCCACCCTCGCTGACTTGTGCACACTTGAGAAACCACCTGCTCGTGTCCCGCGTCTTCCTGTCAAACAACCCCTCCCACCCAGGGTTGTACCTAATGACAAAAAGGAAACCAGCAACGCAATCTTGAACCTTTCTAGCCACGAGCTGTCGGACTCAGAGTTAGAAGTGCTTAACAAAGGCCTAACATTCGCCCCCACTCCCTCATTTGATCACTTTAAATTGGTAAGTGATGTTTTATCATTTGCGTGGAATCTCCGTTTAAAACTGTACTTAAACGAAAACAAGCATGAATACAACAATAATACGTACCCAGCAATCAATAAATTTAAACCTACTTCTGATTGGGACCCCGTACTTTCCTCAGACCACCCATTAGAAATTTACATAAACCCCATAATGACACAAGTAGCATCTCCAGACTTCTCAGAGAAGTTGTCAAAAACGTCTTATCTATCTATTCAAGAACGGAAAGCCATCCCTAGTCTGCAAAATAATATTAACATCATAATTGTACCAGCAGATAAAGGTTCCACGACTGTAGTAATGGACAAAGACGCATACATTGAGGATTCGAACCGCCAACTGTCAGACGAGACCACCTACAAACGTTTGACAAGAGATCCTACAGTGAGTCACAAGAAACGGATTGTAAAATTTTTGGAAAAGCACGGTCCCTCTCAAAACTTGAGTAACAACTCGATAAAGATTAAACTTCTCACCATCGAGGAGTCCAGGACACATGTATTCTACACTTTACCGAAAATTCACAAACCAAATAATCCCGGACGACCAATCGTATAAAGTTTCAACTCTCCGACAGAACGAATATCAGCATTTGTTGAATTCCACCTTCAAGACCACGTCAAGAAGTTTCCATCTCACATCAAAGACACCAACCACTTTCTCGAGCGTATTCAAGAGTTTAACAACACCCAACCCGAATACGTTATTATTGCGACTATAGATGTAACATCACTCTACACAAATATCCCCACAGAACATAGCTTGGCTGCGATGGAGCACTTTCTTAACACTCGTCCAACGTGTGAACCATGAACCGTGTACGTAGAAAATGGTTAATTCCGCACGGACGTACATTTTAAGCCCACAAATCACCTCCAGTATCTACACTACGAGAGCTGTCACCCGCTCTACACCAAACGCGCTTTACCCAACTCCCTCGCGACGCGGGGAAAACGCATATGCAGCACCGAGGAGGATCGAACCAAGTACTGCGACCGGATTACGCGGGCCTTCATCGACAGAGGATACCCTGAAAAATACGTCAGAAGACGAGTTGAGAACCCCACGTCGAAAGGAAGCAGTCTGGTGCCAGACAACACTCTACCCCTCGTTACGCAATGGCACCCAGGACTTCACGTTCTCAATGGCATCCTTAAGAGTGGACACCACATCTTGTCTGGCTCAACTAGGACACAGGATCTAATGCCAACAGTGCCCCGTGTAGCTTTCAGACGCCCCCCCAATCTAAAGGACCTTCTTGTTCAACGAGACCGTATGATTGGCACAAGTGGCGACGATAGGGAACCTGACGGGTCCTTTCCGTGTAAAAGACCTCGATGCAAAACTTGCCCTATCCACCCAGCCACTACGTCATTCACAGCTGGAGCCACAATCAAGACCTACCCCATTAGAGGCCATCACAACTGTGCCTCCACTGACTGACCAGCGCAAGTGTAACCTGTGTCCAGCTGAATACATTGGCCTAACGAGTAACCTTCTTAGCAATAGAATGGCTGGCCATAGGTGTGACACAGACACCCACAAAAAGCCGAAACCTGTGCCCACTCACGCAGGAACCCATGACCTCCGGTTCGACGATTGCTACACTACACGAGTAGTTCGATCGCTCCCGGGCGCAACCGACAGAGAGTTAAGGTCCATGGAGCTCGCTCATCAATGAATAACTAAATCTCGCAACAAACCTATTAAACTTACGCTAAACTCACACAATCACACATTCATATACACTCACATACACTCACACACTCACTCACTCGCTCATTCACTCACACAATCATTCACTCACTCATACTCACACTCTCACTCACTCACTCACTCATTTACTCACTCACTCACTCACTCACTCGGTCACAAATACACACACACACTCACACTCACGCACACACTCATGTGCACGTATTGGAGACCCTCTAGCCACCCTCCACCCCCACTTCTTCTTCTACCCCCCCCCCCACCCCTACTCTTACCTCTCCTGGTCAACAGCTTCGTAGACCAGAACGACCGAAGAAGGCAAGGCAGAAACGTCTCGTGACTATTTAGTGATTAGTTTGTGTATATTTTTATCTGTGTTCTACTATGGCAGCCACCTCTTCATCTCAGGTAAGCTGTTGTCTCCTATCTCTATCCACATTGATTATACCAAGCCTGTTGGCATCTACCTATTATTATATATATATATATATATATATATATGTATATATATGGATTGTTGTAGGTTTTCGCGGCCCGTCATAGGATAAAAACAAGGATCTTGGGTAAAACCGCGTCGAAAATAAGATGAACCAGGGCAGAACCTGGGCGTCCACCGACGTTTCGTCTGTACTACGTCAGACATTTTCAAGGTTGACTGTGACTCTACGGAGGTTGGAGTCACAGTGGTTGGCAAGCTGCTGAAGAATCCAAGAGCTAGCTAAGAATCTCTAATCTGCTAGAATCTGCTGTTATGGGTTTTCCAGATGAGGAAGCAGAGCAGGTGTGGCAAGATGTTGCGAAGGTCCTCCGTAAGGCCAAGCCTCCCACTAGGAATATCCCAGCCTCTGAGCTACGTGCCCTTAAGGAGTTGAAGAAAAATACTAGCTTCATAGTTCTGCCAGCAGATAAGGGGAATGCCACCGTCATACTCAACAGCTCTGATTATAAGGACAAGATGTTAGCCCTACTTGAAGATAAGGCATATAAGGCTACCCCCAGAGATCCGACTACTTACCTAGAAAAGACAACTAGGAGCCTTATACTTTCCTCTTATATTGACCCTGAAGCACAGAAATTTCTCATTCCTAGGGAGAAGTCCTCTCGTATTCCAAAACTGTATGGGTTGCCCAAAATCCACAAACCCGGAGCCCCCTTGCGACCCATAGTTAGCGCAGTAGGGTCACCCACACAAGCTCTGGCCAGATATGTCGCTAAGAGGTTCCAACCTTACTCGGAGGATGCTGCGTCCTATGTGAAAAACTCCTCTCACCTGATCCAGCTGATCAAAGAATGGAAGGTTCGGCCTGGGGACATATTGGTTAGTTTTGATGTGGTTTCCCTATTTACCAACATACCTGTGAAGGAGGCCCTTGTTACTATTGAAGAAAGCTATGGCATACCGAAGGACATCATGAAGTTAGCAAGGCATTGCATGTCTTCTACATACTTTATTTATGAAAACAAGTTTTATGAGCAAGTGGAGGGAGCTCCAATGGGCTCGCCGCTATCACCAGCTATTGCCAACTTATTCATGATAGATTTTGAGAATAAGGCCCTAGCTGCAGCTCCTAACAAACCATCTTCTTGGATACGATATGTGGACGACGTCTATGCCATTTGGCCCCATGGTGTGGACAAGTTGAATGATTTTCTTGACTATCTAAATGGTATCCATTCGAATATTCAGTTCACCATGGAAGTAGAATCCAACGACTCACTTGCTTTTCTCGATGTCTTGATAATAAAGAATGTTAATGGCAGTTTGGGACACACAGTCTATAGAAAACCCACCCACACCAATCGGTATCTGAATGCTGCTTCTCACCACCGTCCTTCACAGTTATTTTCAGTGGTTAACACTCTGGTCACCCGGTCCAGGAACCTTACTGACAAATCTCACTCAAGAGAGGAATTTGACAAGCTCCGTGAAGCTCTATCACTCAATGGTTACTTGGACCGAGACATAACCACAGCGTTTAAACGTGAACTGAAGAAATCTGAGGATGATACTGAGGACAAGGAGAAACCACGGTCAAAAGCTTTTCTTCCGTATGTCAAGGGTACCACAGACCAGTGTTGGGGAAGGAACTTTTAAAAAGAACGCGTTCTCGTGAACGCGTTCTTTTTTGTGAACTTTTCAGTGAACTTACTCTTTTTTAAATGAATGAACTTGAACTTTTAAAAGTTCATTCCGAGAACGAACTTTTCAGTTTTAGAAAGTTCATTTGTAAGTTCTTTCCGTGCGCCGAGCAGCCGTCGACTCGCCGCCGTCGACGCTTAAAAACAATAACAAATCGTTGTTTATCGTTTTTTTTTGTTTATTTGGATTAAGGACTCGTCAATCGTTTGGTCATAATGAACCACTCTAACCTAGGGGGGTAGGAGGGGCCCATGCTGGTCAGAACCAGCCACGGGAAAGGGGCGGACGGGGGGTTTCTCACGTCGCGGTCGTCATCGTCTTTGTCATAATTCGTTGTGTCATAGTCATCGTCGTCGGGGAGGTCGTCAAGGGAGGGGGGCAAGGTCCCCGACGACGATTGCCAGAGCTCGCCTCTATTTATCGTTTATCGTAGGCCTACGTTGACGCACGTTCAGCTGATTTTGACAACATCACGCACGATTCACGAAGTTAAAACGAGTACGACAACTAATTCGGAAAAAAAAATCTTGGAAGCCTAAAATGCTAAGTAGCCTATCTGCATTAGTTTAACTAGCTGGTCGACGAGAATGTATTACAAATCATCAACACGATCAAAGACAGCTCAACACTTTCGTCCGACTCAAACTCGCGAGTAAATTGGTACTCGAACACCCCTAATGTTTTTTCTCGTGTTTTTCTTCAGTTTACGCTAGCCTTTAATAAAATAGTGATTTTTTTTACAAAAGAACTTTTAAAAGAACTTAGTTCATATTTTAGACGAACTTGAACTTTTCAAAATTTTAGGTTTTAAAAGAACTTGAACTTTTAAAAAGTTCATTATTTGAGCTGTGAACTGAACTTTTAAAAAGTTCATTTTAAAAAAGAACTGACCCAACACTGCCACAGACGTCATAGGTAGAATCCTCAATCGTAAGAACATCGAAACCATTTTCTCCACCGACAGAAAAATCAGCTCCTTTTTGAGAAGTGCAAAGGACTCTGTTCATCTGGAAGAAAGAGCGGTTTTTGAGGTTCCCTGTGGCGACTGCGATCAAACGTGCATAGGCCAAACAGGCAGACGCATAGCAGTGAGGATAAATGAACACTCTTATGCTGTGAAAACAGGTGACAAGAAATCAGCCCTGGCTCAACATGCTAAAGGCTCATTCATAACCAACTTAGGCCTCCAACTTAGCAGCTAACTTAGCCTCTAACTTTAGGTTGCTGTTCATGATAGATATTTAGGCCGCTAACTTAACAGCCACTGCCTCCTAGATGTTGCTCGTGGCAGAGTGCTTTACAGCCATACCGTCGCCTCTAACTTTAGGTGGCTGTGCATGATAAATGTTTTTAAACCAATCACAACACAGATTTGCAGTGTTTACTTTTATCGCGCCAATGCTTGACATACAATAACATTCAGCATTCAGTAAGTAGGCCTAGCCTAGCTCTACTTAGGTAGCATTATAGAATTGATTGATTATAGACTGTACAGTTTATTAAACAATAATTGATGGTAAAAATAATAAACGTATTTATTTAAGACAACGTGACGTAAGCCTTACATAACCTCACATGGCCTAGCCCTAGCTGGGGGCTAGGCCTAGTACCGCAATAAACGTTAATAATACTGACGGTCAGTTGAAATTTCTGCCCCAATCGATAGCCAAATGTTTTCTTTTATATTCTTATCTTTGTATAAAGACGAAGATTTTACATATAGCAGTGGCCTTTTCATGAATTCGTTCAATAGCTTTTCATCGAACAATAGCTGATGTTTCTTGGGATCCATTGTTGCTGTTTGTTTACGTTTTCAATCGGATATGACCGGAAATTGTCGGCTCGAGTCTCTCTCTGATTGGTTAAAAGCTTAATGTTAAGTTAGCTGCTAAGTAAAACCTTGGAGTTTGCAAACTTCCGGTTGCTGATAAGTGTAAGTTAAAGGCTAAGTTTTGGTCATGAACAGACATGTTGTTTTCCATAAGACAAACCTTTAAGTTAGAGGCTAAGTTAGCTACTAAGTTAGTTGTGAATGGCCCTTTAAGCTTACTCGCATGTGATAGATTTTGACAAAACAAAAACTATTTGTCCTGTACAACAGCTCAAGCCACGTATTATCCGTGAATCTATGGAAATTGAGAAACGGCCGAATAACATGAACAAAAGAGATGATAGCCAGAGCCTCCCTCTTGCTTGGAAACCTGCACTCATGCCTCGAAATGTAGTCCGTAGACCTATTCAGCCAAATCCCTCAGAGGTGGTGCAAATTTCAGATTCCATAATTCCAAGCACGAATAACATTTCAAAAGACAACCAATCAGGCCCTATGACAAGAAGCCGGACTAAAAAGGTTTCACTACAGTAAGCTGTGCTATTTTGTTTCTCAATTGCCACCATCCGTATATATTTTATCGATATGACATCGCCGCCCCGCACCTTTTCACGATATGGGTTCCTGCGGGGACCTCGCCGCCCCGCACCTATTTTCTATATAACCTCGCCGCCCCGCACCTTCAGCCGAGGCTATATAAGGCGGGCGCTGCGTGCTTGCCAACCACTGTGACTCCAACCTCCGTAGAGTCACAGTCAACCTTGAAAATGTCTGACGTAGTACAGACGAAACGTCGGTGGACGCCCAGGTTCTGCTCTGGTTCATCTTATTTTCGACGCGGTTTTACCCAAGATCCTTGTTTTTATCATATATATGTTTTAAGTATCTTTACGGTAAATAATCACGCACAGTATTAAAGAAAATAACTTTTAATTCCAACGTTTCAGAAAAACTATGTTTCCATTTTCAAGGGAAGGGTAAAACAAAAATTCAATTAAACAACAACAGCATTATAAAAATAAACAAATAGAAACAAAAAAACACACTACCTTCAAACATAGAAAATTACAAAGATCCAATTGCAGTGAACCTAAAATCAAATCACTTGGTTGCATTGTGAGTGTGACTTCTTGTGACCATTCTAGCAGGCCTATCGCTGTCTTCATGTCTTGGTATAAAGCAAGTTTACCATTGAGACCGATTGTCAGTGCAGTAGGATCACCTACACAGGCTCTGGCAAAACATCTCGCTAATTGTTTGCAGCCCTTTTCTGAAGATGCAAAATCTTACGTGAAAAACTCTGCACATTTCATAAGTCTTCTGGATAACATCAGGCTACACCCAGGCGATATATTGGTGAGTTTTGACGTTGTTTCTCTCTTCACTAAGGTACCAGTAGATGAAGCTATGAAAATAATCTTAGAAAAATACCCTGTCGCAAAGCATGTTGTCACTTTGTCGCAGCATTGTATGTCATCTACATACTTTGTTTATGAAGGACAATTCTATAAACAAATCATAGGCGCACCGATGGGTTCACCATTATCACCAGTGGTAGCAAATTTGTATATGGAAGATTTCGAGACCAGAGCACTCGAATCGTCCCATTACAAACCTCGAGTTTTGTTGAGATACATTGACGACTATTTTGTAATTTGGCAACATGGGCAAGAAGAGCTACCAACTTTTTTAAACCACCTAAACTCTATCCATTCTGACATTCAATTCACCATGGAAGTTGAAGTAGACGGAATTCTGCCTTTCCTTGATGCCTTGATAATTAGGAAACCTGATGGATGTTTGGGCCACACTGTGTACAGAAAGCCGACTCATACCAATAGGTATTTGCAGGCCTCTTCACATCATCATCCTTCGCAACTTCGATCAATAGCATTTACTTTGGCTACACGTTCTCGAAGAATAACTGACGAAGAACATTTAGACGAAGAAGGCAAGATTCTACGTGAGGCACTGCTCAGTAACGGGTTTCCTAACCGGTTGTTCCACAAGGCTTGGAAAAGAAGAACCAGAGCAGAAGAAACTCAAGTCGATCCAGTAGACAAACCAAGAGCCACTGCATATTTGCCATATGTTCGAGGGACCACCGACCGAATTGGCAAACTACTGGCTATTGAAAACATCAAGACGGTCTTTTCGACAGATAGAACATTAGGCGAAATGATTGGTAGCCACAAAGACAAGATTCATTTGGAGGGTTGGGGCGTCTACGAGATTCCGTGTGGAGACTGTTCGAAGATATATGTTGGACAAACTGGTCGAAATATGTCGATGCGTCTACAGGAACACAAACTCGCCGTCAACAAGATGGAAACAACATCTGCTTTGGCACAACATGTCAAGAAGGAGGGTCATTCCATTGATTTTGACGGAATGAGGCCTCTTGCCATGGTAAGCCATCTATCTAGTCGAATCGTCAGAGAGGCAGTGGAAATTGAGAAGCGCCCACTCAATCTTAACAAACGAGACGATGGCAAGCGTTTGGCTCAATCGTGGAAGCCTGCTTTGATTGAGAGGTTAGTCAAAGAAAGCAGTATAGCGGCTGATAGAGTGCCTGCAGTTCTAGACGAACGTGGGACGGTCCGGACGGACCCAACCATCTTGTCTAGAAATTTGGAATCCAGCAGAATGACTAGAAGTCATACTGCAGCTCTTGAAAAGTATGAGACTGAGCCGCCTGTGATACCAAGGTTGTGTTCCGCAGAGGCGACCAGAACGACCAGTCTGCGACCAATGGAATTTAAGTAAACACAATTCGCACCAATGACAGATCAGATTTGCAAGAAACGTATGCGATGCGTTGCTGTTTTCACTGTTGTGGTCGAGACCAAGAAGCCCACAGTTTTATTCCGGTCGTGGGCTGGTCTTGAAGAAAGCGCTGTTATTTCAAATTCTTTCATTGAAAATCATGGAATAATGTCAACTTCCGACAATGTTCCTGTAACTACACATGGGTAGACAATAATTCATTCATTCTTTCATTCAAATCATTCATTTATTTAGTAAATGATATGATTTATGTAACAATTTAACGAGATATCACAACTTTTCATTAAAACACGGCCTTGTAGATGCAAGCACCATTTCGGAGCCAAGGCTGTACCCCAACAATCAGACGTTGAGTGAAACAATGAAAATAACAATACCCAGTCGAGCCCAGAATGGTCGACCGGTCGCCTTTACGGAACACAACCCAAGACATGAAGACAGCGATAGGCCTGCTAGAATGGTCACAAGAAGTCACAGTCACAATGCAACCAAGTGATTTGATTTTAGGTTCACTGCAATTGGATCTTTGTAATTTTCTATGTTTGCAAGGTAGTGTGTTTTTTGTTTCTATTTGTTTATTTTTATAATGCTGTTGTTGTTTTATTGAATTTTTGTTTTACCCTTCCCTTGAAAATAGAAACATAGTTTTTCTGAAACGTTGGGATTAAAAGTTATTTTCTTTAATACTGTGCGTGATTATTTACCGTAAAGATACTTTAAACATTAACCATGGATCACGAAAGCTTAAGACAAAACATATATATATATTTTTACGTAGATTTTCTCGGATATAATGTGACATGATAATTCTTTCGAGTTTCCGAGTTAAAATAAGTTTTATTACCACATCATCAACATTATTCCAACTTGTCAGCGTGCTCGATTGCTCCCTCCTATCCTATCCTATCATTGGATGAGCGAAGCGAAGACTTCAGTTTCACTGACCCCCAGAAAATTTAGCTCGGGTGTTTTTTTGTTTGTTTTTTTGTCTGTTTGTTCGCTCTCTACCGGGCAAACGGCATATCCGATCTTGATGAAAATTTGAGGGGACCTTCGAAATCTCTGAACTTAAGGTGTCATGTTTTTGGGCACAATCGAAGAAATATTTCTCATGAATATCGTACTTTCACGACTTTTTTCGATTTTTAGTGCAATATTTTTGTGCCATTTGGGCCGATTCTGACCAAACGGGTGGGGCTACAACGGTCATATTATACATGGACATTAAAGTTATGGTGATGTAGCACCTTTTGAAAGAAAAAGTTGAAAAAGTTAGCCAGAATCCATAGCAATAAAGCTTTTAATATAAGTTTTTTACGGTTAATTGCGATATTTTCGTGCCATTTGGGCCGATTGTGACCAAACGGGTGGGGCTACAACGTTCATATCCAACATGGACATTAAGGTTATGGAGATGTAGTACCTTATGAAATAAAAAGTTGAAAAAGTTAGCCAGAATCCATAAAAATAAAGCTTTTAATACAAGTTTTTTACGGTTCAGTGCGATATTTTCGTGCCATTTGGGCCGATTGTGACCAAACGGGTGGGGCTACAACGTTCATATTTAACATGGACATTAAGGTTATGGTGATGTAGTACCTTATGAAACAAAAAGTTGAAAAAGTTATCCAGAATCCATAAAAATAAAGCTTTTAATATAAGTTTTTTACGGTTCAGTGCGATATTTTCGTGCCATTTGGGCCGATTGTGACCAAACGGGTGGGGCTACCACGTTCATATTTAACATGGACATTAAGATTATGGTGATGTAGTACCTTTTGAAACAAAAAATTGAAAAAGTTAGCCAGAATCCATAGAAATAAAGCTTTTAATACAAGTTTTTTACGGTAAATAATAACAATTTACAAGAAACAATAGAAACTTGACAACAATCACCTACAATGCATAGGCAGCAAAGCAAAGCACTTGCAAAAGTAAAGATATCCCACGCAAACCAAAAACTTAAAAAAAGCTCTTCCATCAACGCGGCGGGACTTAAGCGTTTTCCTAGTTAGCAATACCAATGTTTTTCACTGGGTTTAACTTTAGGCCTAAATCTATTGAATTGGCATTTTTTGGGGCAATATTACGAATTTTGGTATTATGAACTGCTGATTTTTGGGTCCCTTAATAATTGGTGTTGGTATGAACAACGGTTGTCTTTATACTGAATGCCTTCTTCAGTTTAATCTTGTTTCAAAAGATACTGGCCTATAAAAATATAGGCTGGTAACCTTGTCAGTTGAGACCTTATTCCTAGGCCCACTGGCTACAATTATTATTTTATGTTATTTTGGCAGGCCTTGTTAACATATTTGTTTTGAAAATTTAAAAAATACTTTGAGGGTCGGTTTGAATAAAAGTTTTTCGTAAGGCTCTGTTCAAAACAAATACTACCAAAATTTGCACAGCCCTTGGTGAAAATGATGCCTAGCAGCCTAGTTTGCTATGGCAAGTTCTTGCAATAGGGAACCTAAGTGGGCGTTGTCCGGTTCTCTCCGGTCAGCGTGGTATAGGCGATTAACCCGTGCTAAATGTTTCGTAAGCGATAGCGCGAGAACCCGACCACGGACCGGAATTATATTCATACTGTAAGAAACTATAATCTTTCCTCTTTGCGTGAATATACATAACTCTGCTCTATCACAAATATAAATGGCATTTGTTTTTAGTTGAAGTGAACTCTACATTTACACTGTTGCCAAACCTTCCAAACTGCTCATGAAAAAGCATGTAAAAACATTTTCTCCGTGGCATCAGCATAACATTTGGTATCCGACTTGCTTTGTGGCTACTGTGAGGTCACTGGGTTGTACTAGATTATACATTACAAATAAAATAGCCTTTAATGTACCAACAAAATCTTGAATGCGAAGTACATTTAGCAACCATGGACAGGCGCGTGGTATGCGAGGTTGCCACAGCTGCACACAACGTGGCTGCGTCTCGCTTAGGTTGCCGCTCAGTCCGAGTACATTTGCGACAGCGCGCAAACATGGGTCCATTTAACTCATAATAGTTTGAATTTAGGAAGCGTCATCGAGCAAAGTAGGATGCCATCATCTTCTTCACAAAATTATGCATCTTGTGATGTTATTGGTTTAGATTTCTTTTGCGCGAGTCAAAAGATACGGCGAGTTACATTTTCGTACCATGCTAATTCTTATGGGCGCTGAGACCAGAGAGAACCAATTTCCTTCCCGCCTTCAAAACTTAGGTTCCCTATGGCTCAGTTATGCACTATCGCTATCTTGGTTTTACCTAGGGGTGTGCGAAGCTTCGAAATTACCGAATCTGAATCGAATCTTTTAGTATTCGAATTCGATTCGTTGGTCGAATCCGAAATCGTAAAAATTTGAAGTATTCGAAAATTCGAAACCGGCGCCAAACTCCCGATAAACTCGCAAATATCGACAGGTCGATTTTATAGTTTGCAATCGATCACGTGATAACATGGCCGCGGCGTACGTAAACAAAAAAATTCCGTTCGCGTCTTGTTGTTTGTTCGAGAAAACGCAATGTTTTTCTTGCACGTAGCATTCGAAAAACAACAGTGCGCTCGATCTGCTCTCGTCTCTCTTGGACGATGCTGGCAGGCTGCCTGCAGCCGTTGCGAGCCATAGCCGGCCGTCTGCCAGCTCGGAAGACGGACGGGCACTGTGTTTACGTCAGTCAGTCTCCCTCCCTTCATATAGCAATGCGTTTGCATTACGTGAACGATGTCCATCTCCGAACTCGTACGTAATTATAAGTGCGGGTCTATGAAAAGGCCAGCAGATACAATAAAAGAATAAATGTTATGTTTTGGCCATGGATATTAAACACCTGTAGTAGGCTAGATACGCAGTCAATGATCCACTTCCGTGACGATTTGAAGCCATTTTGAAATACCTGTTTGCATGTTAAGTAGATTGTAGCGATTTGTACCCAAAAAATTTTTTTAAAGATGGCCTAGTTTGACAGGTGAGCATATAGCTTTAACATCAAAGTTTAAAAATTTCCCCTTGTGCAATATATAACTTTTATGTTTCTTTTTGTTCAATATCTGCTGTCAAGCAAAAAACCATACAAACAATCCAGTAAAAACTTAAAGCTTTAAAAAAAGCATAAATTTAAAACGCCAAATCGCCATTTAGTTGATAGCAGTTTGACTCTTAAATTTTGCTACCCCCCCCCCCCCCCGCGCCTGTGCGGAGGTAGGGGAGATGGTGTTAGCCTTGCCTACTAATGTGTTTTAAATGGGGAGCAAGAAGTTTAACGCCAGGTCCGGCCTTACTAATTTTTTTAATTGGCGTCAAAAATTTTTTGGTTTTTGGGCGGTCGCTGAGCGGGAAATGGGGGACCTACCCCTTCCGACCTTTAGTTCCCTTTCCCCCCCGGTGCTGGGTGCCGCATTTCTTTGCCCGTAAATGGAATTTTGTATTTTGGGATCTCCACGTCTCACGGGAATGCAAGTAAGTCAATGTAATGACAAAAGTTTATGTCTCTGTTTAGGCCACACGGCATTTATACCCAAAAATTTAGTTTTCTGTTCTGGTTTTAACATGACAGGAGGGTTTAACTCGGAAGAAGGGGCAAAGGCCAGAGAACGTTTGGAAAGCCTACGTTGTATTACCCTGGGGTCCCCCATTAGGGTACACACAGGGGGTTTTACGTCACAAAACGAGGGGAATGAGGGGGATTTTCCGTTTTTAGCCCAAATGGTGGACAAGCAACCACGGTCGCAAGTGGGCCGCTGAACGTCGCCAATTATCACGCTCTAACTTTTTTCCCATTATTTTTGGAAAAAAAATTTAAAAGGGAAAAAATTTTGCAAAATATTTATTTCCCTTTTAATAAAAGATTACTTTGAATTTTACATGGCCCTTAACGTTTTTCGATGTACATAGAAAATAAAATTTAAAACTTTTTCTTTTTTTTTTTATGAAATTTAATAAAAAACTTCAATTGCAAAAATCTAGTGATGGATTTGACAAGACCGCTTTCAAAAAATTCATCGGACGTTTGACAAGAAAAAATAAAAATTTCCAGATAAAAAGAGACAGAAGAAAATTTATAGCATGGGGTAAAAGCATGGTAGTTTTTTCATCAAAAAATACGCGCTTTTGACGTGCGGAGAGCCGTGAAAAACTGAAGCTTGCGAAAAATTTTCGTTCTGTGCTTTTCTATCGAGAAAAGTTTATTTTTTCTTGCTAATAGTTAGAGATATTTAGAGAGAATTTTTTGAAATCGACGTAGTTTGTGCAATTTAAAAGTTTAAAAAGATTTTGAAATTTGTCATTTATAATGGTACTTTGCTAAAAAAAGCAACGGTTTCTAAAAAAAATCGAAAAACGATTTGAAGAAATGATATGTTTGCTAAATATTATTCCTCTTTAAGTTTTGTCCAAATAATGAAAAGAATAAAATTTTGAGCGTTATATTTGTTTAGCCCTTTACAGGCGTCAACTTGCGAAATGAGGAGCTTGCCCTCAGTTAGATCCGCGCCGAGCTGTGACGTCGTGTTGTTCCCTATAATTCCTATTTACTCTAGGTTGTGCAATATCGTATTAGTGTTAAAATTATAGCGCGCTCTAACGGGTAGGTAGACTACAAGTGAGCAGGCTGAAGCCGGTAAAAGCTATTACTCAGAGAACACTAGACACCCAATGGTATTACTATGAAAACATGTTTACCTAGTGACCCGGATTTTTTTAAAGTTTTTAAATAGATAATTATTTTACTTGTGTTTTGTAATACTCCGACAGGAGACTTTCATTGTGCAGCAGTTGGTTAAATTTGGTAAAGGTTGGCAATTATGTTACCTGTAATTAGCGTCCAGCTGACTTTTCAGGTGGTGCGCATTTCAAACAGTTTACCCCTTCTACTCGGGCCTTTCACGTGATTGGCCCAGGCGATCGGTTCACTCGGAAAACCGAGGTTCTTTTCTCGGGTTTACTCGGACCGCCGGTCTCTCTCTCTACCCTTGCAAAACGTCTCGCCTCTGTCTATCAGACAGAGAAGGTCACTCCAGAGGTTTGCTATCCCGTTCTCTCTAAATTGGCCACGCCCTCAAGGGTATAAAAGACGCTCAGGCCCTTGGGAGAGCCAGCAAATACTGTAATAGACGCTTCGCTTAATACAGGAAACTGGCCGGTAAATCGGGAGACAAGCGACAGCAGCGCTCCAAGCGTCGCTGGCGTGCTCGCACTACTTGTTTATCTATGCAAACCATGCTAGTTTCTTACGATTTGTGTCGCTAAATGTGAAAATACCATGTCAGGAGGTATTTGTGGCGTTTTTGGCTGTAATAATTATGAAGTGAAGAGTCGGACATTGTCGTATTTTCGATTTCAGAAGAACCCTGAGCTGAGATGTAAGATCTATGAAATCAAATGATTTCCTCGGCCCTTGCAACTTGGTTCTAGGCTAGGCCGTAGCCCGTAGGCTAGAGCCATTGAAATATTAAAATACACAAAGCTAGTGCTAGGTATTATTTCTTTATGATCCCTTGGCTAGGGGGCAAGCTTATAATAATTCTCCATATTATCCCTAATATTCTTCCATTCTTGTGCAGATGCAAAGTCCCTAAATATTATTATATTTTGAATTATTATTACTTAGTTGAGTAATAACCATTAGAGAATGGGGAGGAACTACTATTTTTATTTATATAAATATAAAACTTTTTAGGATCCATTGATTTTTTTAATTTCAGGTTTATTATTTTATTTATTTGTTTGTTATTATTTGTTCCATTATTTCTTACTTGATTTTATAAAATTTCATTCTTGTTTATATATTTATTTTAAGTTTATTCTACATATAAGTTTATGCGGGTTATAGTATGTTTATTCTAAAAGACTAATTGGAATTTAGTTATTTGCAGTATTTAATTTTATTAATCAAAGTAATTTGGAATTAGTGAATTTTGTAGTTGTGTTGGCTAGACGAGGGGCTCAAGTAAATATTTTTAGTTTAGTAGTATGATGATTATCTATGAAAGTAAGTTTAATCTTTTTGGGTGAAATTTTAAAATTAACAAGGAAGCTTCGCAAACGCTTTTTCAGGCGCGTTGTTGGATGAGCGTAATTTTTTTTAGCAAAAAAAGGGTAAAATTGCGATTTTCATGAGAAATTATTTTTCGATTGCGCTTAAATTTCACACCAATATTATATTAATTCATAAAATTAAGGTCCTGTTAAAAAAACATTACAATCGGGTAAAGCATGTAGGTGTTATAAGTCGAAGAAATGTAAAAAAAAACGTAAAATTGCGATTTTCATGAGAAATTATTTTTCGATTGCGCTCTAATTTCACTCCAATATATTAATTCATTAAGGTAAGGTTCTGTGAAAACATCATTACAATCGGATAAAGCATGTAGGTGTTATAAGTCAAAGAAATGTTTTAAAAATCGAAAAAAATCGAAAAATAGCGATTTTTATGAGAAATAACTTTTCAATTGCGCTAAAAAAAAAGTGGCAGTTCTTAGTTCAGAGATTTCAAAGGTCTCCAGAAAATTTCATCACAATTGGAGTATCGGTTTAGCCGGAATCGTGTTAACAGACAGACAAAAAGAAAAAAAGAAAACATTTCGGATTTTTTTCTCCAGTGTAGTCAAATGGAATCTTCGCTTCGCTCGCTACGCTCATGCAATTAATTTCTAAAATTATTTTGAAGCTATGAAATTTAAATTTTAAACTAGGATTAGATAACTTTTATTTTAAATGTTAAATGTGAATACTTAAGTTGTAGTAGTTATGGTCTTGAAACTCAAAGAATTTGTCGGTATTTTAGTCCTTTCAGAGGAACCTGTCCCGTAATCGATAGTACACGTTATACCTTACCTAATTTTGTAGTTAATGAGTCAATGTATGTATATATGATCAATGTGAATAAAGAAACTAAACTAAATAACAAAACAAAAACCCACCAAGTATTGTGAGTTACCTCCTTGCTTACCATAATGTGAACATAAATGCGTGACATACTAAACGGGCATTTAATTTGAGGTGTTAACTAACAGTTTTCGAAAAACGTTTTGTATAAAACCTGAAACGTCCCACCTGATACACTGAAACCTGCAAAATGTAGGTAAGAAACAACGTTAACACACGCCAGGATTTGAAATTCGCGGTCAGCCAGCACGCCAGCGCCACCGGGAGCGCTGACGAGCTTGTCTCCTCTCCACACAATAGAAAAGGGGCGGAGTTTCCTGTATTAAGCGAAGCGTCTATAGTATTTGGAGCCAGTATTCGCCGGGCAGCCAACCCATTCATATCATAGTAATCCGACGTGGAGAACAACATCTTCCCCGACTATCGAAGAAGCCGAACTTGAGGGAGGTGATGGTCTTCCTTTGCCGTCCGAGAGAGGTGGAGGCCCGCAGTACTCCGAGCTCCAGTTCAAGGCAGCCCCACATCTGTGCTAGTGGTGTTGGGGCTGTTGGGCTCGTACGCGATTCGGGGCGCGCGTCCGGGGACCGCGATTTCTTACGTAGAGTTGAAGACTTGGGGTCTTTTATTTATTACCACTCGTGCCTTGCCCTCGCGCTCATTTCTAGCTCACGATCAGGGGTAAATTTTCTAAGCACCGGGCTTATTGTTTTTCAGGGATCCTTTTTGCCACCTTTTGCCAACTTATTCAGCCTGTTGATTTAATGCCGTGTGATTTCGGCCAACTTTAGCGCACGCCCTACTTGGGTAGTTTTGTAACCTTTACGATTCAAATTATAACAATCATCTTCACTTTTAAAGCGTGTATTGTTCGTTGTACTTTGGGACGACATCCTACA